>PVIC010024757.1:0-25828 GCA_004025085.1 Thryonomys swinderianus
TAGTGAACCCTCTATAGGCTGTGACCCAAAATAGATCTCCTTCCACTTGCACATTTTGAACCTTGGGTCTCACCCACAAGAATGTGACAGAGACATAAACCATATCCCTTTTCCTTATCCCTTCATCTGGACAATCCAGCATTGGCGCACGTCCCATCAAATGCACTAAATAATTCAACTGTGAGTCAATTAATACAAGAATAAATGCATGAGTGCAAAAGTAGCCAAACGTCTTAAAAAATGCCCTTCTCAGTTCTAGTTTCACTTCTACTTAGAATGTTCCACTTCTTCATTTCTGAAAAATGAAGAAAGATGAAGATGGAACATTATACATAATGCCATGATAAGTATGTGTGATGCAGGCAAAAGCCTTCACTGAAGTAGAAGAGAGTGAGAAACACAATGATCATAGTCAGACTCTTCTGAGTTCTGTATGGTGGTTTCTGATTCATCTTTATGTTTGGAACTAAGCTTAGAAACTAAGTCTTGCGGGAGTTTTTTATAGTCTGAGACCTGAGAAGTAATGAAGAATGAGAGGTTTTCTTAGTAATAAAGCAGATTTTTGTATGTAGCATTTAGGGTAAGTTGTAGCTTATACTTAACAATATGTTTAGATTTGAGATTTTCACAGAAGAAAGCTCACTGGCCTGAAGAGTTCTCAGGAAATCTAGGCAATAAATATAAGGTGGCTTTAGATTTTCTTCAACCATGAGCAGTCCTGGAGAATGATGGAGAATGATCTAAATAACAGGTCTTATAATTTAAGGTGATTTTAAGGGTGACAATAGTCTGTTGTGGGCTAGCTAGAATGGTTAAACTCAGAACAATAATGCAGAGAAAATCTTATAAAATTATTTAAATTGAGAGCAATAAATATTTGTTAGGTCAGTAGGGCTCTTTCATGCGATGATAAGGTACAATATGGAGTCACAGAGCTGAAGAGCCACACCAAACTGTGTGGCACGAAGAATCGTGGATGACGGAGCCGAGGCTGCTTCCTGTGGTGCCAGGATTTATGAGTGACACAGTTCACAGCCATGTCCAGCCTGCAACTCAAAGGCCGTACGCACTCCCAGAAAGCCCGTGGTATGGCCCTGCAGCATCATAGACATTTGCAATGATGTTTGTGATGCCCCTCACGACTCATCTGGCGTCAGCCACATGTCACTGTCAAGGGGAAGATGAGTTCAGAAAGTCCAGGCCCGTTGTGCTGCTGCCTCATCCTCCCGGTCCCCACACACAGAATGTGTTGATTTGAAGAACTCTTTAATGTGATACTAAAAATACAAAACGGTTTGATTTGCTGGTGCACGCTGATGATCCTGTAATCACACCAGTTGGATTGTGAGTTTAGCCCAGCCAAGGAGATTTGGAGAACTAGCAAGACCTTGTCTCCAAATAAAAACGTGCTTGGGGTATTAAGCTCAGGGTGAAAGTGTTGTGTGCAATGCTCCGAACCAGAGAGAAGGGAGCACGTTTTTGTATGAGGTGCAGTGTATAACTGTGCTGTGTATTCCCAAACTGTCCCTTATCGCTCAGTGAGACCTAGACAAGGCAAAAGTTTGCACATCCATGGCTTACAGGAACAGGCATGAGACTCAAATAGACAATATTTCAAGGGAGTTCTATAGTCAAAATTTGAATGTGTTCTTGGATATCAGACAAGAAAAAAGATTCTTTTAACCATAGGTCTATGGAATATTTGTTAAAAATTAATTAAGATTGCAGACTCTGGCACTGGACCCCCTAGAGTCAAACCAAAATGTCACCACTTATCTTGTGGGTGAATTTCTGCACTACTCTTGCATTGCTTGGGCTCCAAATAAGTGCTTAAAAATGCTGTGCATAGTATTATTGCAGAACACATCAGCATTATATTCCCATAAGGACATAAATCATAAGAGTGTAAACTGGAGAAATCTGGTCTTGCAATGGTTATTCACAGATCATTATATGTAAGACCAAAGTATTCTGCCCCACCAATTTACAAAACTAATAGAAATCACACCTTATTTTTAACTAATTTCTTGAGGTTGAATTATATTCATATTTGTTGAAAAAAAGCACAAACATGCTCAGGCCAAAGGCATCAATTATAATTCCAAGTAACAGGGGAAAGAGGCTGATTATTCAGGGGGCTAAGTCGCTCCTTCTTTGCTCACATCAAATCTCTACTACAGCTTATCTGAAGGTGAAAACCACTGGAATTCAAGAAAACACTGAAAACTACTATCGTGATGTCCACTGTGGATATAATGGTGATATATCCTTTAACATAGAGTTTTGAATCACTTTATTCCTCATGCAAATACTTAGATAATGCTTTGAAAGTTAGAAACTGTGACAAGGTGCCTGGTTTTAACCAGTGGAGTTTAACCCAAATATATTACTGCATGGGAATGTCTTTTATATTCCTTAATCTTCCAGGTTGTGTGAACATTTCTACTTCAGACTCGTTTTCCTTCTTTACTTGGGAATATTTTATATGTAGCAGAAGAGAGAGAGAGAGACAGAGACAGAGACAGAGACAGAGAGACAGAGAGAGAGAGAAGGGGAGAGTAGTCTTTTAATCAAAGATTTCAAAGAACATAATTTAGTGACTCTTGGATGTAATGTGTAGCCCTGTTAATGGATTTAAATTCTTGTGTCCTTTTTCATGTGTAGACAGATTTACTGTGTACTTGGAATTTAGTTATTTATGCTAATGAACAACCTTTTAAACTGTACCAGCTTGAATTTTTGTCAGCTCCTTCCAAAAATGCACTGCCTTTTAAAAACAAGCTGAAGGAACTTTTACTTTCAAAGTTGTTGTCACTTTGTCTGAATATACAACTTAGCATGTTCATGTAGAACTTTCATTAGTATTGCTGTTCTAATGAGGATGCTTCACTTTTTCTAACACATCCTCAGAACTAGAAATCATATTAATTACCACTCATACTTTGCTCAGAAATAATTTTTTCATTGAAATATTGTGATGCATTTTTTAGAATGGCTTCTCAAAACTATTTTATTCCTTAAACTTATCCTGGATAAATAAGTAGGTGTAACTCGTATCCTGTGAACATTGCCTTTGATACCTTAAAAAGTGAGATCAGGGAAAGTGAAAATAATCCATGAAAATTTAAGGCCAGGTTCTACTTTATATAAAGTTTTATTTTATTTACTAAAGAATATACTGCATTCTATAGAAACCTGCAAATGTTTTCCTTGTTTAGTGAGGCTTTGGGCAACCATTAAATTGATGGAATAGGTAAATATCTCATTCACATTGGTAGTAATTCCAGACGAGAGATGAAATCTGAATATCAGCCTGGGTGGCCATGGTCCAGTACTGAGCCGTGGTAGTGCCTCCTCCTGTACATTGGTCATCATGTGAAAAAGAACATGTTCTAGACAGTCTGCTGTCCTCAAGAGGGTGAGAATCGTGAGAGCCAAAGCTACCCCTGCCACATCTAAATAATAAAGCAGAGCTTTAGAGATGTTCACGCCTGAAGAAGAAACCTAGACTCTCTGCCAACTTGCAAATTTGTCATTGTCAACATCCACGCTCATAGCTAGTCTTCTATCCCTTGTTAGTAACTGTCAGTCTGACCTTCCCTTTCAACTTCTTTCTCCTGTGATTTTGCATTGTTTCTCCCTTCGCATTCATCTATTCTTTTTCCCTTTATTTCATCCTTACTTCTCTTCTCCTTTTGTCTCAGGTGAATGGAAATCATTTCAATTTATAAAATTTGACACATGAGACTTTGACTTATGGTGGCAAAAGCAATGAATATTCAGTAGAAATCATACTTTAGTTTTGAATTTTGAGTCCCTCTGAGCTTGCAGAATGCCATCTCCTGTCGATGCTGGACAGTAACAGTAAGCCGCAGACACCACCTGGGCACAGAATCACGCCGGGCAGCAGCTGGTACTCCCCAACACACTGTATCGCAATGCAGAGTTTAACAGGCAGAGGCATCAAAGCCATTTGTGACTTATGATATTTTCAGTTTCAAATACATTTATCTGGAAGTAATATTGGCATAAATCCACTAGCATGTATAATCTGTTCCTTCCTACTGTAAGAGATATATCAACAGGGCAATCCAAATTAAGGAGAAAAGTTCCCCCACTTTTTTTTTTAAAGGTATTGTGGCTGTTTGATAGAAAAATTATTTTTAGGTCCCAATTTTTTCTTTTCAGGAAGCATACTAAATAAATTGCTAAATCACTAGGTGAATATATTCTCCACTGCCTCTTTTGTGGGTCATAGGGGAATAATGGAAATTGAAGCATCTCTCAGAATCACAGTAAAGAGCCATGAAAAGTAAATATTCAGGGAATTCTCTCTGGGAGCAAGTCTAGGTCAAAGAAAGCAACAATCCATAGTGCCATGTTAATGCAATCTCACGGCATTAGGCCAGTAGTTTTCAGAATTGCTTTGGATTAAGTGAATACTACAAACCTCGTTCTTTATTATTATTTATTATTTCCTGTTCCTCTACCACTGAAAATTGAAAATATGGGAGCTAGTTTTTATTTTTATTTCACAAATATTGGATCAAGACACGTTTATACAATCCTGATGAAAATCACAAGATCCTGACACAACGCCTGATGCATTATGGCTATGATGGTTTACTAAGGAGGAAATTAGTGTAATTGACACGTGAAAAAGTTATGGATATTTTTCTAAGCCAGGAGGCTTCAATAACTCTTCACATATTTCCTTTTCTATGTAATGATGCTGCTTACCAGGTGAGAAAAGTAAAACATGTTCATATCAAAGTATTGAAGTAAAAATAAAATTTCCAATGAGTCAGTATGGCATCAAAGTGTGAAGATGAAAGTTTGACCATCCACTGACTGTGTTCATCAATCACTATGAGAATGTGCACCAAGTAGTTTCCAATCCAAGGAAAATATAAATAATATAGAAGAAACATTTTTTTCTTTTATACATAAATTATTTAGAGTAAGCCACTTGTTAGTAAACCAAGGCAACATTCAGTGTGCAAGAAGATCTTTTCACAGTTAAACTGTCCACTAAAGAGTGAGAAAAACAGATGATAATTTTTGTGAAACATCACTTTTTGCAATGTATATTAACCCATGTAAATCTAGCACTGGCTGACATACATGCACAGGTGATGAAATGTAAGAATTGTCTAAGAAACCATTTGTTAGTATCAATGATGATGAAATTCTGGAAGAGTTTAACTATGCGGCAACAGATAATGTCAAAGGCAGGATAGGATAAACTACTATATTGGATAGCAAAGCTAAATGAAAGAAGCCAGTCTCGGTATGTAGGAGTTACCGGCAGGAGGTTATAGCACAAAATGTAACACCCAAAAGACAAAAGAATGACCAGTGAGGTTAGTGATTATTGATTAAATAAGACATCCTGGCTATGATGCTATACTGAGAGCCAATGTTACTGGCTTCATGAAGAATTATTTAGAACACAACCAGTTCTCACACTAAGAAACTTAACTGAGGAGATCCACTCAACTTGAAAGATTAAAATTTCATAACATATATATTATACTCTAATTATTTCTCACTGAGTTTTTTCAGGCATTTATCAGAAACTCTATACACAAAATTATGAGAATATCCACAATTTGGAAAAAGAACTGATTAAAAAATGAGTTTACCTTCATACCAGGAGACACAATATACAACCAGAGATTCCTTGAATAAATATGTGTGATAAAAGTCATAAAGGGATTATAGGACACAATCCAAATCATAATATGTCTATTGATTCAATATACACATTCTGAAGTCTTTCTCTCTTTTTTCTATTATTTAATAATGGAATTCACACATCACTGAGCAAGTTGTGACAATAGTTTCATAATATGTGTATTATATGAGCTTTGGACAAGAGAAATCAAATTGGAGATTCAGAAGCTTGTACTTCTTTAGTCAATAAAGTCAATTTGAAATATAAAAATTCCTCTCATCACATATACACAGATCAATTGGACAAACATCTATAATGAAATAGTTGAACCGAACCAAACTTTTAAACAAATGGATTTAATAGATAGCTACAGAATATTTCACTCCACAAAGTCATTACATACATTATTCTGAGCTGATCACGGGTCATTCTCTAAAAGAGATCACAAGCTCATTTGTAGTGCATATTTAAGTAAATACAAAGGAACTGGAGTCATCTCCTGTATCCTGTCAGACCACAGTGCCTTGAAATTGAAAATCAATAGCAAAAGAAATTCCAAGAACTTAACAAACATGAAAAATGAACAAAGCTTTCCTGAGAAACCAGTGGGTCAAAGAAGAAATTAAATAGTTTCTACAATTAGATGATAATTTCAGTACAACATACAAAAAATTATGAGACATAATGAAACAACCAAAAAAGAGAACTACAGGCCAATCTCTCTAATGAACATTGATGCAAAAATCCTAAAAAAAATACTTCCAAAAAAAAAATACTTCCAAGCAGAATACAGAGGATCATCAAGAAGACCATACACATTGGCCAAGCTGGATTCATCCTAGGGATGCAAGGATGGTTCAACATATGTAAATCAATAAATGTAATGCACAATATTAACACCCAAGGACTACAAACAAAGGGTCACCTCAATAGATGCCAAAAAAAAAAATTAACAAAATCCAACACCCACTCATGATTAAAACCCTACAGAAAACTGAAATAAATGGTCTTTATCTCAAACTGATAAAAGCTACTTATGAGAAAAAAAAAAACAGCCAGTATCATACTAAATGGTCAAAAACTGAAACCTTTCAGGCCAAGATCAGGAACAAGACAGGATGTCCACTATCAGCACTCCTGTTCAATATAGTTTTGGAAACACTAGCCACAACAATTAGACAAGAGAAGGACATGAAAGGAATAAAGACAGGTAGGAAGGAAGTTAAACTATCATTATTTGCTATGACCATGCTGCTCTGTGTAGAAGATCATAAAAACTCAGCCAAAGGCCAGGGATTTAATTCAATGGTTCTGGATGGAGTCTGCCTGGAAAGTACAAGGTCCGGTGTTCAATCCCAGATACCCATACCACAATACTGGGCATGGTAACTCACACCCATAAACCAAGAAATCAGTACCATACACCACAGTGCCAGGCTTGGAGGCTTGGTGGCTCACCAGCACTTGGGAGGCAGAGGCAGAAGTATTGCTGTGAGTTTGTGGCTAGCCTGGGCTACATACTGAGCTCATGGCCAGTCTGAACTACAAAGAGAGACTCTATCTCAAAACAAACAAAAAACATCTCAGCTAAAATCCACTAGACTTAATTGCCAGATTTAGTAGCATAGGTAGAAACAAGGTCAACAGCCAAAAATAAAAAATAGCCAGGTGTGGTGGCTCATGCCTGTAATCCTAGCACTTGGGAGGCAGAGACAGGAGGATTGCTGGGTTTGAGGCTCGCCTGGTCTACATAGTGAGCTGAGGGCCAGCATGAACTACAAAGCGAGACCCTGTCTCAAAAACAAAACAAAATAAAACAACAAAAATAAATAAATAAATAATAAATATTTTAAAACAAAAAAAAAAAGAAAAGGAAACAAAACTTATGTATATAGGGGTCATTAGTTGTAGGGTATGTAGGGGAGAGAGAAAAAATGAGAATTAAATTGTGTCATGTATGAATTCTCAAGGTCACTTGTGATCATGATGTATGTATCAATAGGCCAATAAATTCAATTTAAAAAATTCTCAGATGGAATGGTAGAGATCAGGGTCACACTAAATATCAAAAATAAAATCTATTAATGCTGGGCGTGGTGACTCACGCCCACCAGCCATCAATACCACATACAACAATGCCGGGCATGGTGGCTCATGCCTGTAATCGCAGAACTTGGGAGGCAGAAGAAGGAGTACTGCTGAGTTCATGGCTTGCCTGGGCTACGTAGTAAGCTCAGGGCCAGCCTGAACTACAAAGCGAGACCCTGTCTCAAAAAAAAAAAAAATATATATATATATGTGTGTGTGTGTGTGTGTGTGTGTGTGTGTGTGTGTGTGTGTGTGTGTGTGTGTGTATTTACTCTCCATAAAAGTGTTGATATAAATTCTACACAATTTGAAATTTTGCAGGTTTTTAAGTTTTCCAATTATTCTCAGGAAGAAAGAGACACAGCTCATAATGAAATAGCATTTTGTATTTTACAGACACAACAACGTACAGGAGGGAATACTACTACTTCAACTGCCTAAGAAATCTGCCATACTTGAATAAGGTCTAGAAAAGGGAATTTGTATAGTAAGTTCAGGTTTGGATAAAAGGCGTATCACTTCTGGCTTTAAGACATGGAAATCTATATCTGAGATTTATTTGCCATGGAAAGGAATGGCATATTGTGTCCTTGGCCAAGTCTAATAGAACAGACAAATTGTCAATATGTAGGGTTCTAGAAGATGATCGTCTTAACTATACTGAGTTTGGCCTTATATATGTAAATAAACTTGATGACAGACATCTATGATGGTTTGGTGGCTCAAAACATTAACTTGAGTAGGCACTCTTGAAATCTGTAGACATTTAGAGTTGACTTAATCAAGTATAGACACATACACACACACACACACACATTAAGAGATTTACTCCATCTATCTATGCATAATCTCATGGGCTGTATTACACCCTCAAAGAATCCTGTGTGTAAGGCCTAATCCTCAGTGCATAAGAATTTGAGTGTTTTCAGAAATATAGTCATTTCATATATAATTAAAATGACAGCATTCCAGGGTGGCATGGTTTTCTAAATAACAGAACTGGTATCCTTATAAAAGATAACACAGATAGGCACAGAAGAAGAATGCTATGTGAAGATGAAATCAGATATCTACAAAACAGGAAACAAGACCAGAGTATCGGGAAACCACTAGGCTCTAGGGGAGAAGCTTGGATCAAATTCTCCATCAGTGTCATATGACCAAAACCTGTCAAGGGCTGGGAATTTAGCTCAGTGGTTCTGGCATCTGCCTCCCAAGTGCAAAGTCCTAAGTTTGACCCCTGGTACCACATACCACAGTGCCTGGCATGGTGGCTCAAGCCTGTAATCCCAGCATTTGGGAGGCAGAGGCAGGAGGAGGATTGCTGTGAGTTCAAGCCTGGGCTACATATTGAGCTCAGGCTCATGCTGAACTACAAATTGAAACCCTGTGTCAAAAACAAACATACAAACAACAAAACATCAGCACTCAAACTTTCAATTTCTAGGCCCCCAAAAGTGTATAAAAGAATCTTTCTTCTGTTTAGGTCCTCCACTGCATGCTATTTTGTTATATTAGCTGTCACAAAAATATATTGTCTTCCTCAATTAATCTGAACTTTCTTCCTCAATTCATGTATTTGGCATGGCAAATATGTGTGTAGAAGGCTCTCTAAGCAGTTATGAGAGAAGAACTATCAATATCTGGATAAATTACCTTGATATATTGGTTGTATCTACGTTAAAGCTGAAATTAGTGTAACTCAGAATTGACAGTTAAAATCTCTTATTAGGTAGAACACCTGAGGAGATACATAGTCAGGGTTAAGAATCTATTAGGTACCACAGGCAATATGAGATGGAAGAATGTGTAGACAACTAGATCACGCAGAGGAGATTATTGGATCCATGTGGATGCCTCTGTTGTGGTGGCTATAAATACCATGGATCCTTGGGTCTCGTAGCAAAGCCTATGGAATGTCTCCATTATAGAAGCTGGAATGTCATTCATTCAAAACAGTCCAATCAGTCCTTGTCTTTGACCACATAAATATTGTCCAGTATGCCAACAAGTGAGGAAATCATTCTTTTTACAGAAAGAAGACATTCAGGGGCCTACATAACAGTCCTTTACCAATCTGATCTAGCTAGTACTGTTCCTGAATGTGTAACTTACTAAAGGGAGTGATTGTACCAGATGAGACTAGTGACCTAATTGTTGGTGATACATGAATCCACTACACCATGTCCTCAAAGGGAAGGAATAGGATTTACTTGTTCTTACTTTACCTAACATGTATTTTGATTATGGGTTTGACAGCCCTGCCTCAGTGACTCTCTGCACTGTTAACCAAGAACTCACAATGTTTGGATTTATGGACACTGGAGGCTGCATAACAGTTACTTCAAAAGTTTTATCATGAGCCACAATGAATGTGGCATTGAGTAGAAGTCTAGGAGCCCCGGGTCTGATGTGATGATGTACCACATTACAGACCGTTATAAACTGCTGGCCCGAAAGAATGCTAGGCTGGTCCCTTCAAGTATTTGTTGAAAGGCTGTCAACCTGACAGTGACTCCTCCTGGGATTGAGGCTACTGTCTTTCCAGCGGATCAGCCATCACCGCGTAATGCTCTGCAGCTGGGAAAGCTAGACTACATATCCAGAAGACGTGTATTCACCCACTGCCAAAGACTGACTTGCAAAATGCATCCTCTTTGAACTTGTGGATTTAGACTCTGTGAAATTAAACATGCTTTCTCAAAACTGGAGCACTTGTACCTGAGTCACACTGAGGATTTTATGGACCCAAAAGCCATTACTGCTGTTTGCATATACTGGTGGTAAGGCTAAAGGAATTAGTTACCCCTGCTGACTGGACTCACCATTCTTGGTGCTCACGGGGAACAAGCATTCGTCCTCCACAATGGGGAGACAGTAAGGAGACCTACAGCACGCAGTTTCGTGCCGCGTGCTTTTTTGTAGGAAGCAGCCTAGGAGCTGAGCTCAAACCTGACAAAGGGATGATGAAGACGAAAGACAGAGATGCAGAATCAAGTTAAAGTCTGAGGGGCCAGGGGTTCACATCTCCCTTCAACACAGAGCCCTGAATCTCTGGCTTCCCTTGGGTTTATTCTCTCAGACATGGGCACAAGCATTAAAGTTCCATAGGACTCACTGATCTCCATCCCGCCACAGTACTTCTTTGCAGAAGGAACTTCACTCTCCGGTATTCTTGCCTTTCCCTGCAGTGTGTTAACACACTTACCTACACACCCTCTTTCTCCTCAGTGCTCACTGAGGAGGCCAATTAGGTCTCATTCTTCCCATCTGATCTCCACATTTTTTGTTTGATTGAGACAGGATCTTGCTTCGTAGGCCAGGCTGGCCCTGAGTCCACTATGCAACCCAGGCTACCTTCAAACTCAGCAATCCTCCTGCCTCTGTCTCAGAGTGCTGGGATTATTGGTGTGAGCCACCACGCCCTGCATTATGGTGTGTGATACTGATTGCTGTTGGGTATGAGTCACCACACCTGGTATTGTTGTATGTGATTACCAGGGATCGAACCAGGGACCTTGCGCTTGCTAGACAAGCACCAGAACCACTGAGTTAAATCTCCGGCCCTGATCTCCACATTTTTTGATCCATCTACATAAAGAAATAAGACTGTTGACATCCGGCCAGCCATGGCCTGATACGGAGAAAATAATCAAAGTGCTGGCCTCACAAAATGGAAGTCAGTTACTGCTCTGGAAGAGTAACCCATGCCAGCAGAAATACTGGATTAAGATGAGCAATCCAGGAGTGTAATAAAGAATACAAAAATGAATATTAATTTTACCCTAAAGAATAACTGGAATAACATGAGAATCATAAAGTACACCATTAACTCTCCAGGTGAAGGTTGTTTTGGAAGCCTCACCTAGTCCCAATCTTATAAGACACGAAATAGAGGTCACCTCAAATTTGAAAATGTGTGTTGAAATGAAAGGAACTTAGCAGAGCTGCAACAATTTCACCTCAGTCCCTTTTTTTGTGCAAAACACAATGTCTCTCATTACAATAGCTTCCTAGTTCTTCCTGCTTTAGAATGTTCATCTGCTCAAAGAATGGTAACAGACTACTAGAAATCTCAGCACAGCAAATGCCTAAGACTTAGTCTTAACAATTGAGGACTAGTGCCTATAAATTAATCCATACTCCTGGGCTTTGGAGAGCCAGGTTGGAAGGTTTTATAATCTATCAACAAGATGACTATGCATACATGAGTGCCAAGTTCTTGTCACAGTATTCAATGAGTTAAGACATCCTTCTTTTTTCCGTCTTCTCTCACTTCCTCAGACTATCACCATTCTGGACAAGGAAGCAGCATGAAACACCCTGGTGGCCCACAAAATTCAAGACATGTACCTCAATTTACCTTTAGTAGTTCTTGAGCTCAATCATTAAATGCTTGCATCCAAATCTCTATCTCTCGATCTGTATTTGAGAAACTCAAACTAAATGTTGAAAGATGGAAAACAAGATCATCATTAAGGTGTACCATTACATTTCCCCCTAAAAATAATTCTTTCTTTTTTTCTTTTCTTTTCTCTTCCTCTCTCTCTTTTTTTGCCTTTATTAGTACATGATTGTTGAGCATAATAGTAACATTTACTATAAGGAATTGATATATGCATATGATACATCTGAATTCTTTATTTCCATTTTTCCTTATCTCCCTTTCATTTTGCCAGTATCAGAGTCATTTATTTATCATAAAGAACCTATAAAGTTAATTATTACATATACCAATTATCAACTAGAATTAATGGGCCAATAGAAAAACATATAGAAGAATTAAGTCACAGCACACTTTTAAATACATTCATTATACATGCTGGATTATAATAATTATTTATATCACTCTCTTTTCTACTATTTTTCTTATTTCATACTTTATTAATATATTGTTTCTCACATAAGAAAAACCATTTAATATTTAAATTTATGTGCCTGATTTACCCAATAGTTATGGTCCGAAATTGTATCTATGTTCCTGCAAATGACTCGAGTTTATCTTCTTTTATGGCAGAGTAGCACAATATCATTCTTTTTTTGTCCAAGATCAGCAAAGATATAAGGTCCTAGGCCGGGCATGGTGGCTCACACCTGTCATCCCAGCACTCGGGAGGCAGAGACAGGAGGATTGCTGAGTTTGAGGCCTGCCTAGGCTACATAGTGAGCTCAGAGCCAGCCTGAACTACAAAGTGAGACCCTGTCTCAAAAAAAAAAAAAGAACCTAGCTCTCTGAGAAGTATTTTGCTAGACCACTTTAGTATACAGCTAGAGGAGAGTACGGAAAGAGGAGCAAATAAAAATGATTAAGTTATGATATGTATATGTATCATTGTCCCAAAACAAATGCAATTATTATGTATCATAAATGTGTATTAATTAAAATATTTTCTTGTTGAAAAAGAAACAATCAAGACTATTGCATATAAATGAATGAAAAAAATTAATATCTATTTTTACCTATTGAATTTACAAAAATAAAAGATTTAATAATACTATTTATAAGTGTGTAAAGACACTCTAGTATATCCTAATAAGAAATTAAACTGATCCAGCATTTCAGAAAGCAGACAATTTGAAAATCTTCAATCAACTGAACATTTCAGGCTGAATCTCCTGTGTTGATCATCAATACTTAAAATGTCATGCATTTGTCTTTGATCTATTTTTTCCCCTCAACTCTATTTCCATCTCTCTGCTCTATTAAAAGCTGAAAAGTGTACTGTTTGGTAGAGTCTCCGAATAGAAGGCATTTGAAGAAGTCTAGTAAGTGGGAGAGGAGTTGCGATTCTTTTCCTTTGGTGCCTGGGTGTGTCTTCAACACAGCCTTGGTGGCATGGGGTTCCGAGGTCGTTTTCGTCGTCAAAAGCAACACCAGTGAGTCTCTCTGGGCCTCCCTCCATGCTATTGTACTAGTAAGCAGGATAGTGTGGGCTCCTGTGTGTTTGGAAGGCACTGGTAATTGTGACAGGAAATAAAACAGTATTCCAAAGGAGCCTTGACAG
Source organism: Thryonomys swinderianus (assembly GCA_004025085.1). Lineage (NCBI taxonomy): Eukaryota > Metazoa > Chordata > Mammalia > Rodentia > Thryonomyidae > Thryonomys > Thryonomys swinderianus. The sequence goes on from PVIC010024757.1 coordinate 13,771, forward strand.
CGACAGGAACATCCCCGCTTCTGTGACAGACCAATTATACTGTCTGTTTCTTTCAGCACATACTTGGTAAGGATTTATGAAAATTATAAAGTTTCAGTTCTTCTTCTTTTCCTCACCTGAACCCTGTGACACACTTGCAACCCCTCCCACGCTGAGTCGCCTCCACGTTTGCAATACATGCAGTGACTCTCCTTTGCAGAATAAATTTGACTGCCCAGCTTTCCCTCCTATTTCCATATTGTCTTTCATCCCCATTTGGTCCATTTTTTATTCTACCTCTCCTTTTATTTCTTATCCTCTGAATATTTGCTTTCCTTGGGGATCAATTACTAGCTTCCCTTTTTGTGCTATATCCCTATTCCTCAGGTGACAGAATTCACTCCTTAGCCTAAATATTGAATCATCTCCATATTCATAGCTTCCATCAAATCTCACTCAGAGGTCAAGACTGTCAGCTAAGTTTCCTCTTAGAATCGCAAATATAAATATTCAGATTGATCTTATCATCTTCACAGTGTGACATCAGTATGTTTGTTCTTCTATCTCAGCCAGAAATTTACACCTATCCGGTTTCTATACTAGATCTCTTCCTCTCTCTGTAATTTCCTCTGCTTTATCTTTCAAGCTGAAGGTTCATTCTGGGCTTCAGGTTCCCTAGGATTTTTTGAATGCCTTTCCCTGCTGCTTTGTTATTTCTTTTTTGGTTGTAACAACTTGTCTCAGTATTCACTTTTTTAACAACTCTAATTAACTTCAGGGTTTTTGCCATAATGCTTTTATAAGTTAGCAATTGAATTGCATACCTGGATGAACCAATTTTATGTTGTTAATAAGATAAAGCCACCAAATGAGTAAATTATAAGGAAAAGAGATAGATTTAGGCTCATGTTCTGGTCCAAAGCTAAGGACATACATCTAGTCTTCTTGCTCCTCAGACTCCAGAGCGGTTCAGGACACCACACGGTCAGAGCAGGCACCAGGCGCCTGTGTTTATGCCTTGCTCTTCGGTCCATCGTGGAACCTTTACCGTGAGGACTGTTCTAACCCTACTTGCCTCCCAAAGGCCGCACCACTGAGCATCACAGTGGGATGAACTTCTCACCCTCTAGCCCTTCCCAGTAGAGAGGAAAGGCCAACATGATTTTTGGAGCAACGCACCGGATTCAAACAGTAGTGATACATCTGTGTGTCAGAAGTCCTACAAAACTCCTAAAGGCCTCTGGAAATGTTCGGAGCTTTTTTTTTTAGCAGGGGCAGGATAAACTATCAGGGGCACAGCAGGCAATTACCTTGCTTGGTTTCAACAGTAGCCACTTTTTCCTTTGAGCCTTTTACTCCAGATTCATTGAATCATTTGCATGTCTGGTATTGTTCAGTGACCTTCTTTCCAGGGTCCACTCTCTCTGTTTTGTTTCTCTCTCTAGACTGTCTTTCTCTGGTTTCCAGGTTAACTCTCAAGTATCTTAGCTCATCACAGGCATTCAAGCGCCCGCAAAGTCTTACCCGACGGAGTTGGGCATTGCATCTCAGTGTGCCAGTAACTCTTGGTACACACATTTCTCCTCGCCCCGATTTTTCTTCTTTTCTCCCCTGGCTCTCAGAAACTGGCAGGGGCTTCGTAGCCCTGAGTTCTTCCGGAATTTCTCTGGAGACTTTTAGTAGAACTTTTTTTACGTAAGATTCTACATTTTTAGGAACATAACTGCAACTTGTCTTAAGAGTTTTAACAGACCTTAAGTCTCCTTTGTAATGAATATGCTACATTTCATGTTTATTATGTGTTGTTTCAAACCCAAAATTTTGAATTTCTATGTACTTCCACCTATCTTTGCTAATTGAGTAATATTTTTATTGGGAAACATTACAAATCTTCTGGTGTTTCAGATAAGAAAATCTTTTTCATTTCATTCATTTTATATGTCCATTATTAAATATATAATCCACATGAAAGTAAAAGTAAAACAATATATTTAAAAGTTAAAATTTCCATTAGTGCTTACCAGTTCATAAGAACCACAAAGGATCTTTGGTTTATTGTGAACAGTTTATTGTGAACAAGTTCAAACCCTGCTATTTCCATATCTAGGGCATATTATTTAACATTTTTTCTCTCTGAGTTTGCTTACCTATGGAATACATATAATTATTACAACCTCAGGAACTTTATAGGGTTGAAAAATATTTTAAGCATTAGTTTTTTCAGGTTAGTTTGACACATTAGAATCAGTAAAAATGAAATTTTGTCTTACAGATGACTTTGAGTCATGATGACTTTTGAGGGTTTGAGTTGACTTAGGAAATACAAGCCTGACCTAGGGAGTGGAACATCTGGACATAATGAAAGAAACTACAAGTAGAAGGAAATTAACCCACACAAATAAAACTTTTAAGCACTGTCACAAACTGTGGAAAAGTGATTCCAGTAGGTGGTGCAATTGGAGAAGGGAGAATATGAAATCTGGAGATGTGGACCACACATACTTATAAGTACAAGGCACCTGTGCCAGAATGCTCTGTTCTCACAAAATTGGGAACTGGTCACCAGAGTGCTTTTTGGAACTTTGAAGTGAAATTTAATATTCTAAGAAAAATTTTAAAGAGATATTTTTTATCCTGGGATTTTTAAGGAAAGTTGGTATATTCACAAGTGCAGGGAAAGTTAAATAATATAAAACCTGAGAAATTGGTGTGAGCTCTTTCTTTAAAGAACGCAGACACCGCTCAGTCTGAGCCAGGGGTGCCTTAATTCTGGGCTGTGACTCTGCAAAAGGGCAGATTGGGACATTGTTTAACTGTGAAAATTTTCACTTCCATTGTTTCTCACTTGTACTTTTACACCCTATAAATGTTGTATCATTGCACTCTTATCTAACGCAGTAGCTGTTATCTCTCACTTTCCTATGCTGATCTATGCAGGACACCTTCTGTCGGATGGGCCAGGACCTCTTGCCCGATGACAGTTACAGCAACCTCACAATATTTTACAAAGGGCCATTAGCAACCTTTAAGTCTCCAGGTTTGGAGCAGCATAACAACTTTATGTTTCACTGCATTTATTTGTTAAGAAAACAAATTCTGTAGTTTTCCAACTAAACTACTCATGACAAACAGGTTAGAATCAATACCATCTGCCCTGGTTGTGTATATGGAGGTTACACTGCACACTGATTTGCATTTTTATCTGGAGGAAGCACAAGGTTTGACTTGCCTAAAGGTCTACTTATTGCTCCTATTCTCTTTCACACCCATTCACCTCAAACCCTCCACAAGCAGAAAGCAAGACTAATTAGTATCTAATTGATATTTTTTTTTCAGTAGTGTAACAGTCACTCTCAATACAAAGAGAATAATTTCATTATGCACAGTACAGAACTCTTAGTCAGTCATAATAGCAAATATGGGAGTATTTGTTAGGTTTTCAAAGTGATGTATTTTAAATAAGAAGCACCTGGATGTCTCTACTAGAATTTTACATTTTAAACAGGAAAACATAATAAACTATCCTTTATTTCTCAAACATTTACTGAGAGATTATTGTACTGTCACTAAGCTAGGGTCTGCAGAGACATGAATAAAAAAGTGAAGGTTCTCTCAATGAACCCATCACCTAAGGGCAACAGAATTTAAAAACAAAAAAGCATTGTTTAAGTCTATTCTCTGATATATTCGCGCAGTGTGTCATGCGATCACCGTGAAGAGTAGACTAACTCAACGTTAAGGGTCAGTGATGGATTCCTGGAAGGGATGACATATGAGCCAAAAAGAATGCAGAATTATCCATTAGCTTGAAAGAAGCATGGGCAAAGTCATTCCAGACAAAGGAAATCACCAGCCAAAATAGCAATGTGAGAAAGATCTATTGTTGAGTCGATTCCTATTCACGGCAGGCATTCAAGCCATATTGTAGATTTTTACCATGAATCTGACAGGAGAAAAGTAAAATTTCCTTACAACTTCATATGAAGATTACGTTTTAAGTAAAATAAAGAAGAATATGCTTTCAAAAGTCATGTATATGAACTTCATCAGAGTAGGTAAAGTATTCTAAAAATCAATGGCCTTGACTATTTATTCATCATACTTTGCATGTTCATAGTTTCAGTGCAGCTTGGACAAAATAGAGTATATGCTAAGGAGCTCTGCTGATTCTGACAATGAACAGAAGAGAAGCACGGGGGTGTTCATGCAATAGAAGTCTAGATAAACAGAAGAGATAAATTCAAACTACTAGAAATGAGAGAATGGGCAACTGGTTGTTATAGCTGTGTGGTGAGGTGCTTAGTCATCACAATGCTGTGCAATGATTTTGTCTCCTTAGTGGTATATTGTCTTACATTTTATCAAATTGTAAATGAAAGAATAATTGCATTAGAAGAAAAATCGTTCAAGGGATTAAGAAATATCTAAGCTCATATGCCAACATCTGCTAAAAACACTCTTACATTTAAAGTTAGATCTATTTAACATTTTGCAGCATGAGTAATACCAGTATTTTGGGGCTCAGAACATAATATCCCAAACTATGGCTCCTTTGAATACTGGACATCAGTGTGAGAAAGAAACTGAGAAAAATGTAGAAGTCAAAGTTCCTCTCTGACCTTTTCTCCATCCCTCTATCTCCTGAAATGAACCAGAGAGGCTGAAATCCTCCTTATTTTGTTCTTCACACAGCAGGCAGACATGCCCGTAAAGTCACCTTTCATACTCCCTCCCAGATACTTTATAATAGGGTTTCCTATGCAAACAACTGCTAGGTTCTCCCAGCTGGTTGCTTAAGAATGCATTCTCTTCCTTCAATCATATATCTGTCTCATTGTTCATAAACTTTTACAGTGTTCATGGGTCCTTTGTTCTTTATTTCTGAAGTGTAAGATCACATAAGATGTATGATAAATTTGTACACTTCTCTGATGCTAATCCGTGACTTGTTTTAAGGTCTCAAGCATGATTGCAATAGAAAAGGAAAAGATGTTAGTCTCTCAGAGATGTCAGAACCGTCTTGACAAGAGGAGAGTGAGAAGAGCATTGGATGAGACCTGAGATTGGACTGGACAGTTCTAAAGTGGTTTAGGGGAAGCAAGAGTATATGACAGGAGTATCTGTCTGGAAGGAACAAAGACAATGAAGTTATTTGGTTATTAAATTGTTGGTCATTTCATTGCAATTTTTATTTAATGTGGAAAACAAGAAGCTTGGGTATTGCTGTCAGTTGAAACATAAATTATTTAGTCATCCATTTGAGTTTGTAGTCTGTATTTGGCTTATTGTACAGTGATATCCACTGATTCAGATCTAAAATGTCTCAAAAAAGTCTTGTGATTGTAGAGGTGAGGCTTCTGACATTGGGGTGCAGCTGGGGGGCATTTTCCTCACAGTGGGTTGACGTAGTAATGAGTTCATCGCTTATGTGCTCTTGGGAGCCAGGCCTAGGGGAAGGCGGTCACGGGGGTGTCCTGGGAGGGGTTCAGTGTTCTTGCCCACACTCTGTGCACTCACCCTTGTCTTTCTCTGCTTTCTGGTTCCAGGGGGAGGCAGCACCCCTCTGGTAGGCCTTTTTGCCAGCCCGCTTCCACCTGGAAGCTGAGAAATCATGGTTCAACTCCTCTGAAAACCTTGAGCCAAAATAAAACTGTCCTCTCTCCTCTTCTCTGTCATACATACTGGGTATTTTATCACAGCAAAGAGGAACCTGATTATTATAATAACTAAAGAGTCACAGACAAGCCTTTGAGTATCATGTGAAGTGTCTGGGCACTTTTTGACAAGAGCCAGGTTGAAAGAAACTTAACATTTATTTTGAAATTTTTACTTCTATGCATTTTGAGACAAGGTCTTCATGTTTTTGTTTTTGACTGCAAGAGAGTTTCTTAATTGTTTCCTGACAGTGTTTCCACAATAGCATTTAACTCTCTGGACAGAATATATTGACCAATTACAATGTACACAATTCCCAGCTATGAAATAAGTCCTAATGGACTCTGAAAGTAGAGACATAGATTACCAAGCATAAATCAGGAGGCATATTTCAAAAAGCAGCTAAGAGTGTTCGAGAACTAAGTTATCATTCTCACTAGACTACTGAATGTTCCTGAATTGCTTCACCCGATGTTTTTTGACCATTTACAATTCCAACAAGAAGTGTTCAGATTAGCACAAGTTCCCTTTGACTAGTCAAGGGAAAAGCCAGGCCCAAATGATTGTCAGAAACCAAATTCAGAATGTTCCTCTTTAGTAGAAGTATTACACAACTGGCATTGCAACTCTTAGACTATGCGTGAATAGGGAAACGGGAAATTCCTTAGGGAGCTCTCCTGAGTGGCACACTAGCCTTCCTTTGGAGTTCTGTAGCTATCCTTACTCATTACAAATTATGATATCTACAATAGATACTTAGAACAAAACCAAAGATTATTTGTTCAATTTTCTAGGATGATTGCTAATTAAATTTGCATCCCTGACCCAAGAATGAAAGGTTAGAATTCCCAGGTTATTAAAAAAAAATATATGAAGAATTTTTTTTCATTTTTTTTACTGTTGTTAAAGTTTTATTTTTCTGTATCACTGAGAAGAGAAAAGCCTGCATCCATCTGATGTGCAAGCGAGCATATCAAGTTGAATGTGTATTCCATACACAGGAACAAGGGCTTTGCTTAACAGTGCTTTACTGGGGGTGGTCATCAATGAGGCCCATTTAGAAAGGACTCTCTAATTCAGTTGTGGAAACTTAGGCAGCAGCCTAGGTTCCTTCCTGTCGTGCTGTTCTTTCCTCTGGGGAACCCCACAGTGCTCATGGAACATCTTTTGTTTAAATATTGAAACTGACCAAAGACCACCCCAAAATCACACCTGCTATCATCAGTACTTAGCCCAAATGCTTGTTTAGGGATAAGCAGTTTAGTCATTTGTGTTGAATTATCTTTAGGGGAATATTTTATACTGAGGGGTAAGCTCATATGTTTGATTCAGTAAACTTTTAATATCTGATGCAAGTCCACAAGAAATAACATTAGATCAGTTTCTCAAAGTAAGTGCATACAGTTTGGACTGAGGACGAATATTTCTCTAGGGGAGATCCTGGGTTCAAGATGTTCTACTGATAGTGATAGGAGGGAGAAAGTGGCACTGAGGATATGAGATAATGTACAGATTTGAGCTTATTCTGTGAAAGCATAATATGGAAGTCAGTGATGGACAAGTGTTTTTCCCCAACAGTTTTGTTCATTTAAGAAGTGCCTTGTTAACAGTGAAGATATAAGTAGATGCACAGAACTTGAGTCTGTTTATTTTAACCTGAGAAATACACATTCATTAAAACATATTCATGTTAATATAGTCAATTATTGCCAGGTATAGTAGCTCACCCTGTAATCCCAGCACTCGGGAGGCAGAGAGACAGGAGGACTGTTGAGTTCGAAGCTTACCTAGACTACTACATATTGAGCTCATGGCCAGTCTGAACTATAAAAAGTGAAACCCTGGCATATATATATATATATATATATATATATATATATATATATATATATATATATATATATATATATATATATGACATTTTCATTTTCTTCTAGATTTGATAAACAGAAGAATTCTCACCATAAATAGAAAATAATTAAGAACTAAACTAAACTATATCATATATCAAGCAAACCAAACTATCTCCACCCTCTCTCTATATAGCTTCATATACACATGTGCAAAGATATATAATATATAAGTGACTTCTTACTTGAAAGCATGGAATATTGTGAGTTTTATCTCTTCTGATATTCAAACAACAGTGTTAAACTGAAGTTACATTCTGAGTCTAGGATTTCATAGAACAGCTTTTATATTTTCTTTATACTTGCAATACATTAAAATAAAAAAGTACTAAAAATTCAGATAAGATAAAAACATAAATATTAAAATATAGGTAGGAAACAGTTCTAGGTAATAATTTATACAGTTAAACACATTAATGCTCATTATAAATTGTTTAATATTTCTTTCCAGAAAAAAATGAAAGATAAATATGATTTTATTTGGCTAGAGCCTCAAGGAATATATATAAAATTCAAACAGCTTAGAAAATATTAATTTTTAGATTTATAAGATTTATGTCAGATTCCTTGCTTAGGTATCATATATACATATTTGAATACAAGCAATATATTATACTCCTTATAAAAATTGTCATATATACTTACCTGGCAGGGTAGATACCATGATCATGAAGGTGGTTTTCCCAGGGTGAGGCTTATCCATTGCACTCCGGATGTGCTGACCCCTGTGATTTCCCCAAATGAGGGAAACTTGACTGCATAATTTGTGGTAGTGGGGGACTGCGTTTGCGCTCTCCCTTGAAAAAAAAATTGTCATAAAAAGTAAGGACTATGAAGTACTATTATTTAATAAACAGAGTTCACAAGTAGACACATCTTTAAAGATTATATCTTGGCTTTAAAAATGACAATATAATAAATAACAGTAGATAAGCAGTATAATCATTATAGTAAATTAATTGAACAATACACTAAACAAAAGTGAATACCAGTATGATAAACATAAATAAAATATTACAATTATATAATTATTGATTTTCACTTTTTTGGGAAAAATCCCCAGAGAATAGTGGGATTTAGTCCCAGCCCTCCTTATTTTTAGACTAGGTCTCACTAGATCGTCTGGGCTTGCTTCAAATTTGCAAGTCTCCTGTCTCAGCCTGCCAAGTGTCTGAGATTATAAAAATTTGCCACCATGCCAAATTGAATGTGACATCTTAGTGATTTATAGAAGTTTTCTTAAAAACTGTTCAAACTATATTATTGCAGATGTTCCTTAATTATTATATTTCATACACTCTGAATAACTTATATTAGTATCTTTAAAATATGGCCAAGTGACTTGAAAATAGTGTAATTTTTTAATCATTTTGATGAATTGTCCATTTTTCAGATACACTAAAAATTATAGTTAGCTATGTTTGAAAAACAACAATAACACATTATTCAAAGGAGGTACAACTATTTCTCAGACCTGGAAAAGATTCCTTGAATAGTAGACAAACTATTTTATTTAAGACTAAGTGGAAAAATAAATTTGAGTCTTTAGCAATGAATAAGCAAAAAAAAAAAAGTTTTAATTTTAAGAGGTTTATTCCCTACAGCTATGTGGCCAAACCTTTCTCCAGGTGCCTCCACTTCTCTCTCTCTAGTGGCTGAAAGATGCCATGCCTCTTTAAGAAACTACAGGGACACACAGATGCAGACGATGCAGGTGACGCAGATGAGGCAGACCAATCATGCATTGCTAAATGCTACTTCCACCCTTGCGCCTAATCACACCCCACCAAGAGCACTGCTCCCGCCCTCTCATCCAATCACATCCCAAGCCGCCTTATATGAATGCCTGTAATTTCCATAATAAAGGGGGAGAAGCTTCTCAACTAACACAGAGTCTGGGAGTTGTGATTCCACATCCCTGCTCCGACTCCCGAGGTCGTCGGACAATGCCAGTAACCAGCCCAGGCTGGATCACACACCTAGATGCCTAAGTTTTTTGTTTTTTTGAGACAGGGTCTCGCTTTGTAGTTCAGGCTGGCTCTGAGCTCACTATGTAGCCTAGGCAAGCTTTGAACTCAGCAATCCTCCTGTCTCTGCCTCCTGAGTGCTGGGATTACAGGTGTGAGCCACCATGCCTGGTATGTGGTGCTGATTGCTGGTGAGCGTGAGTCTCCATGTCCAGCATTGTATGTGGTTACCGGGGATCAAACTCAAGACCTTGCGCTTGCGAGGCAGGCGCCGGAACCACTGAGCTAACCCTCTGGCCCTAGATGCCTAAATTTTTATACTACTGTGTAGTACAATACAACCATTATGTAAAAGAATAATGCATAAAATAGTAAGGAAAAAGATATTATCCTATGATCCTGGAAAAATATATACAAAGACAGGATGAAATTCAATGGTCCTAAAACTTCTAGAAGTATGTTTAATGATCTTGGCTCATTTAGATCATTTGACTATTCATTTTTAAAAGCTTAAATCTGCCTCCAACTTCTCTCATTAAATAAGAAATGATGAGATTATATCACTTAAAATCATGCTAATAAAACTTCAAAGAGAATAATGCATAAACCCATATGCCAATTTACCCATTTAAAATGACTTGTGTATCTCAAAAGCTGAATTTGGCAATCATTGGTTCAAAGCGCTCTGAGTGTCAGAAGATAAAACTATATGTTAGAATATTAGTTAGTAATTCTAGAGTGAGATCTTTCAAGAGCTTTTTCCATCCATCTTTTGAAGGAGAATAAGTAATAGCATTCTACTTGAATTACATTTTTCTAGATAAATTAGATTTATCTAGATTGCAGAGTGCTGAGTGTGACTAGAAACACACTAATATCTTAAGAAAATATTGGTCCTATATTCCTGCTGATTCTATAAAATCTGCAAATTTTCTGTTAAGAAACAGTCATGTTTATATTTGTTATATTTGAAAAACTACTTTAAAATTTCAAGTGTTTATCAGGTGACTGGAACTGAAATCAATAGCATAATTCCTATCTTAATGTCTAAATGGCAGTAATCTACCATATGGAAATAGACAAGAATAATTTTTTAAGTTGAAGAAAATTTCCAGCACCTAAATGTATGTATCTAGGGTGGTAAAGATATACATTCATTTAGTCCTTCTGTATTCCTCTTGATTTCTACAGTACTATCCCAAAGATCCCAGTATGACATTTGAAATCTAAGCCAAAATATATCTGTTAGAGATACCAGTTAAACAGGAAAAGAAAAACCCACTATGATAACAGCAAGGTATGGGTTTGAACAAATTCAATGTTGCCTTCATTTTCACAGAAATACTGGATAACATGGGCCAATGAACTCAAGAATGAATCAAAGTGAAAAAAATCTCTTATTGCAAAATTTCTAGATAACAATAAGCAATCCTTTGAAATATGTAAAAATGTATAAATTACATAATAAGAAATTTATGACTTTAAAATAACTAGTGAAATTAGTTTCATTTAAATCGCATACTAAATATAAAATTTAGCAGCATTCAAATTTTATGAAGATGACAATACTACCAATTCTGGCCATCAACATTTTCTTCCTTCTGATTTTGTTCTTTCTTCGTTCTCCTTTGGCAAATGCTAACCTGTAATGTCTGCCCCAAAGGATACCTCCATTCCCTTGAAAAGGAATTGACTGAGGTTTGAAAACAAGAGTTTTAATTTATCTTTCTCCTTCCTTGCAACTGGCTGTTAATTTGCACACTCTGGGCTCGCAATGTAGATTAACAAGTCATATGTGTGGATTTGTCTAGTGGTCACAGTAAATCCGGAGAAACACTGTGCTGTAAATCACCACAGCAAAGACCAGGCTTTGAACCCAGGAAAGTGGAGAGTCACTTACGAGTCTGGTGCGCTTCTAGTTCATGGAAGACTGCAGTGATCCAATCAATGCGAGAATTAAATACCAACAGTTCAGCAGAGAACTGGGACAGCAAGATCTGCCTGGGCAAGTAACCACTTCCATCCAGCCTGGCTACCACGATAGTTCGAGGGAAGCGCCAGGACACTTTAGAAGGAGCCATGGAAGTCAGGAGTGGAAGAATCTTGTCATACTTGTTCATGTTGCATCCTCTGAACGTATCACATACAAAAGACACTAGAGTCTTATTCTTAAGATTTATATACTACTGTGATGAATCTCTCTATATAATAAGGGCAGAGAAGATGTCCTGTGATTTTACATGTACAAACAATATGTCTTTGTCCCCAAGGACAAGCATTGCTCATCGTGCAAGCGCTGGATGCCAGACACTGAGTAAATAGATGTATTATGTGTCCATGTGCTCTGCGTCCTAGGGGCCTAGGCTATGTGAACAAAATCAAAACTGGCTTTTCCTATCTTCTGACTTTCTGTCAGGCAGTTACTTAAAAAGAAGTCCTTTCTGTCTCAAACTGATGTAATCCTCCCTGGCTTAGTTTTTCAGACCTTAGGAGGTAGAGGAGTCCAATTATTTCTAGACCCAGTGCTATGTCTCTCGTAGTTTCCTT
>PVIC010024758.1:0-25776 GCA_004025085.1 Thryonomys swinderianus
TGTTCATGTCTTATCTCTTCCCCTGGATTTTAAGTTTCTTGAGGCTATAGATTCATCCTAAGTCATATTCAAAATTTTATTTTATTAAATTTACATGCAGCAAAATTCACCCTTGATGGTTCCCTCAGTTTTGACAAATGCATAAGGCTGGATAGCCATTTTCCAAGACATTTTTATTCCTCTTGCAACACTTGATGATTCTATAAATGCTTACTGAATAAGTGAATGAATAACTGACTTAACAATGAACCAAATAGTACTTGCCAGGAAGGTTTTCAGAACAGCCACTCAGATATTTCTGAGTCAAAGAAATTAGAGATGGGCCTGTGACTGCAAACCGGCCTTTCTGGAAACAATTTCTCAAAATCTATCAAAAATCTTTCAGAAATACTTTTAGCTTCTAGCCCAGTGTCTGCAGTTCTAAGGTAACAACCAGGTGAAACCCCTGGATTCTCACAATAATCACAAGGTCCAAGGAAGATCACAGAACAGCACGTGTAATGGCAAACTCTCAGGAGTAATGCACATGCCTCATAGGTGAGGAACTAAAGTCCTATTTTCACATTCTTCTTTAAAAATATTGACTATAATATAAAATTCTAGAATTGTAAATATAACCTATAAAACAAATATTAACATTTGAAAGGTATATACATATATAGCTCCATATAAAGCATAACACCAATGCTAAATAGAAAATTTATATATGTATTAACCTAATTTTACAAAATTAACACATGTATGTTAACATAATGATAAGTCACTTCTATTTTCTTCATTATGTTTTCAGATTTTCTAACTATAATCATAAAAATATGTTATAAAAATAAAGTTGAAAGTCCTTCACTTCTGCTTTAAAAATCTCATAACCTTTATTCCATCTCTAGATGATTCAGTGGTGGCTAAATTTTAACGCTCAAGATGTGGCATATGGCGCTGCTTAAATGAGAACGTGCTCTCTGTCAGAAACATGTTCAGAAATAAGCCATCCCACCGGAGGATGACGCATTCTGCACACCTCCTCCGGGAAGCAGCCCCAGCCCAGGGCTGAAGCTCCACCATGGTCACCGCAGGAGGATGTCAGATGCGACGCGGGGTACAGGCTGGAAGAACAGCGGCACCTTCACAACTAACAGATCTGCGACTTTCTTTCACCTCCAACTTGGGACAAGATGCTACTGATCTCTGCATCCGGGCCATTAGCAGAGGCGAGCCATACAGCAGACAGGCCCACGAGACCTGCTGGTGAGGAGGGGCAGGCAAGACGTTTGCCGACGGCTGGAACACCGCAGAGCCCCTCACCGGCAGCACAGGGCCCAGCAGCCACACCCCTGCACCCACCCTCACTTCCTGCTATGACTTGAAGCTCTTCCCGTCCAGAGCCACAGCCTCAAAATCCAGGCTGGCCTCGGCCTCACTCTGCCAGAGGACATGGCCGACACAAAGCTGCCCAGGGATAACCCCAGGCGTCCAGAGGCATCGTAGGTTTCACTGCGCCTTTCGGACCTCACCCAGCTGCACTGCACGGGAACAAACCTGGGCTGCTCCACTAGAAGAAGAGACCTGACCCCAGGGCACTGGCACTCCAAGGTGCAGAGCCACCTCTGTGACAATGCCAACTGCAGGGACAATGGCCCCAGTGCAGGCACAGGAGTGGGTGGCTCAGTCCAGCCTGACTGCCCAGCAGAGACCTAAGTCCATTCCCGTTCTTCAGTCACTGAGTCTCAGGGGCCGAGTGGAAAATGGACTATTGTTCCAACTTTTACATCTCTATTTCTATTTCTCAAAGGTGTCTTTGGAACATTTTAAAATGAACTGATGCCCTGGGTGCTGCAAATGACATGAATGTCCTTCCCACTGTATACTAAGAAAAGCTAGAGATCATCCTCAAATCCATTTTTGTCCTCATCCTTACACTGTAGTTCTCTGGCTCATGCACTGTTAATTCCTGTTGACTTTTTCACCCGTGTTTGAAAGCCATTTCTGTCAGGCCCCACAGCGGCGTGACCTCTGACAAGTTCCTTACCTTCTCTGGACTATCTCCTTGACTAGAAAATGGTGATAACGCTGGTCTCTGCTTCATAAGGACACGACACATCTAAAACGCTCAGCAGAAACTGAGCGTCAACTGTCCGTCAAGCTTCCGAGGCGAGAGGCCACTTATGATGGGCCTCAGTCTGCTCTCCTACCCGGAGTTCCCACCATATCCCACACACAGAAACAGTGAACTGCCTTCGCCCAGGCTCTATCTTGACCCTGGGCCTTTACACATGTGTTTTCTTCATCTAGAATGGCCTTCTACCCACCCATTACAGGTGAACTCCTAGCCACCCCTTAAAGCCAAGGTGGGTTTTCTACCTCCATTCCATCAGCACGACTGCTCCTATGGCCCTACACGGCGTTGGCCACTGTGTTTTTACAGCAACTCTGTGCGCACCACCACCTTAACAATTAACTAGATGCCTTCACATCTCACGCCCAGAACAGAGCCTGGGACGTGTACCTGCTAAATAAATGAAGATCCACTCTCAGGCCCACCGCCAGCTCCAAAGTTAGGATACATCCTGAATGACAGAGCCAACATCATCTGCTCTGGAAGTCCCATCCCTCCAGGGCCCATGTGACCAGCACCCACTGGAGGTGGTTAAATATCTGCCATGTCTCTCCCACCACATCCCAAACTCCCAAGGCAGAGCCAAGGAACCGTCTCCACACTGGGGCAGCTCACAGCGTCCCCCTAAAATCTTCCCTGGGTTCCCCCTGTACAGAGCCCTCACTGTACTATTTGCTACTATGACACCATAATGTACATTTAAATCTGCTGTAAAAGGTCAGAGGACTGAACCACACCCTCCCTGAAAATCCACTTTCCACCGTGGCAGATTCAGCCTCCCAGACCTCACTTGAGCATAGACTTAGAGTAAGTTATGAAGCCTTTTCCCTGGCATGAGGACAACCCCATCATGCATCAGATTCTGTGAAATAATAGCTATAAATCAACATTACAAGCAGTAGTGCAGCAAATGCTAGGATGGGAGATACACTGAATCTTAGCTTCTGAGCCATCACCCTTGGATTCAGAAGGTCTATCTGTAAAAATCAGCCTCATGTTTCAAAAACAGGAGGAACGAGATGGAGAAGGCACTTACAAGTGGAAGTGGATTCCTCAGGTGGAGCCCGAGAGGTTCCACATACTGGGGCCTTATGCCTCAGAAGCCCCTTTGTCTCATCTTTCAGTCTCCTCCAACTTAGCAACCTCCTTTCCCCTACCCTGACACTCTCAGCTTGATTCTTTTTCAGAGCTTCAAAAAGTTCTTATACAGGATGATCGAATGAGAGAGACTCTTCCCACAGAAATATACAATACAGACTTCACATCACATTCCTTCTTAATATCAAACTTCTTATGGATCTGCAAAGCTTCTTCAAGGGCTCAAGCAAAGCCAAAAATCCATTTGTTCTATTTAGGCCCTCAGCTGAGGTTGAGAGGACTCAAAGTGATAGATAGTAGTCTCTAAAAATAAAAGAGCATGCGCGCACGCGCGTGCGCACACACACACACACACACACATTCTGCAGGGACCTTAGTGAAGAGATTAACAGCAGATAGTTTCTTAAAAGCAACTGCTCAGAAGGGTCTGAAAACATAGCCTGGAAATGCACAATCCAGATCTTCCCAGAAGCATTCTGAATGAAGAATGAAGTTTTCCATGTCAGGACGTAGCTCTGTTAAACCTGTCTCCACCTAAAAGCTTCCTGGTATTGAAGGAATTTTCCAGAGTCAAAATACAAAGGGAATTCTCAATAGCTCAGAGTAAGCTGTAAGCTACCAAAGACCCCTTAGTTCTCTTGCATATTCTTTCATTTAAAACCAAGAAATATTAAGGACAATTTGGGGGAAGAGTCACCTGCAACTACATTGATCTCTTAACAACTCTTCTTAAAGTCTTCCACTTCAATGAAATTCAGACCTTTGAACAGTTATGATCGATGCATATATCATATTGAACTATTTTTATCTGTGTCCAACCTATTAAAAATATATTTCAATTTTTCCACAAAGTCTTCATATTTAATCATTATTATTTTGGAACAAAACTTATTGTGCCTCCCTTTTTCAGAATGTGGTTTTTAGGGCTGGAGATTGTGCATTTCCAGTCCCTGCCTTGCAAGCACAAGGCCCTGAGTTCTATCCCGGTAACCACATACAATGCTGGGCGTGGTGACTCACGCCCACCAGCCATCAATACCACATACCACAGTGCCGGGCATGATGGCTCATGCGTGTAATCCCAGCACTCAGAAGGCAGAGGCAGGAGGATTGCTGAGTTCCAGGCTTGCCTGGGCTACATAGTGAGCTCAGGGCCAGCCTGAACTACAAAGCAAGACCCTGTCTCAAAAAGAAAAAAAAATGTGGTTTTTAGTGCATTTAGCATCTTTGTGTTACTGAACAAAATCCCTGGGACAAATTCTAAAATCTCATCAAAGATGACTGAGCAAAACCATGGCTTGGGGTACAACATGCCACACTGCTTTCCAGGTCAGCCATTCTGATACATGACACCACCGACATGATACTTCCAGCCTCACACGAGTTCAAGATCTCTAGAGTTTACAGAATTATTGCTCACCCACCCTGAGATCTACAGTGAAGAGTATACGAAATGCTGGAAGTGAGAGCACCTCCAAATATGACTAAAAGGGGAGGAAGGAAGCCACCATTTATCTCAAGCCCCTTCTGTCACAAAGAAGCTTTCAATGCCCTCTTTCTTCCTCACTACAATCTGTAGAGCTTCAAGTTTACATGAAGGTTAAAGTTAAAGAAACTGAATTCAAATCCTAAGTCTTGATTTTAGTGATTGTGGGCCTTGGATTACCTTGGTTAGACACTAATGGACACCTGCCTCCCCACCTTTAAAATTCATATTTAAAGGTACTGGTCTCCTGGGTATGTGTCAGTGCCAAGGCTGTAGGTGCTCCATGTGAAACTCTGTAGAAACAGGGAAACCCTAGGTGATGTCCATATGCTATTTTAAAATACCAGAACACTTTGTGCCCACAGGTAATTAGACACCAGAAGGCACATGGTTGATGTGCATCGCCCCCAGGTGGTGCAGAAGGACACGACTGAGCTGCCCCTGAGCCTGAGCCTCTGGCATGGTGCTGAACATCTTTAGATAGTAACAAGTGCTGCCAGTGAGGGAGACCTTGAACCCTGGAGGAGAGCAACCCTCCAAGGAAGCAGTGGAGGAGAAATCCATCCAAAAAGCAGTACTGCCTTCCATGAGAAGTCAGAAGCAAAACAGGGACACTCATCTGAGACAAGAGCCCCTGAGAGTCAACGAGCCTGGAGCCTTGTACAGAAACATTAAATACATCCCAAGAAATGGCAGCCAACACACAGCAAGCGGGTGGAAGAGGCAAGAGGGAGAATGTGCTCCTGATGAATAACAAGACTACAGCAAGTGCTTACAGCACTGCTTTTCAAAACACGTCAGTCGGGGAAATCTGTCTTTAAAGGAAAGTTTTGTGAAAACCCAATGCAAACACGCAGATAAAATCAAGACAAGCAGCTGGAGAAGCCTGCATCCCACTGTTCAGCCCCACAGCTTCTCTATTCCTCTACAGGCAGCTCCTGACAGGAATGTGAGGGACCCTGTGGAATTGACAGCAGAATCAGGGAGAACTCTGAGTCAAGAAAGGCATAGGATGTGGGCAAAAGATTTCCAGCTCTCTTTTATTATCTAGTCAGCATTACCTTGAGTCATATATCCAAGCTTCGTGGAATCTAGAGGTGTCCATGGACTCAGTTCCACTGCCCCCAGGGGAAGTGGGTTCCTTAGACCTGATTCTCTGTTTCACCACCATCACAGCCCTGGGAACTACTAACTTCAACCATGTGGAAAGGAAGTGCAGGTGGCAGCAGTACAGCAAGAGGGAAGGAGCCTGGATCTCAGAAGGACCTTGAAGGGTGTCATGGTTTAGGGCTCATGTCCCCCAAAGCCGTCTGTGCTCATAGGTGGGGCTTGGGAAAGGGATTGGATTACAGGGTTCATAGCTGACCTGATGTCAGACAGTGAGGTCTGCTCATACGAGGCTGGAGCCTAGAAGAACTTATGTCTAACTTTCATTGCAGAGTCAAATACTGACACCCACAAGTCAAAGGAGAAAGTTTATTTAGCCCACAGTTTGTAGAGGTTTCAGTCCATAATCTGCTGGCTCCAAGCAGGGAGGCTAGCACAGACAGGGGCATCGCAGAGGAGGCCTGCTCATGGCATGGCAGGTCAGAAATAGTGCCACCAAGGTCCACCCCATCCCCCAGTGACCACCTTCTCCCATCAGGTGTCACCTCCACCATCACCCCCAGCTATAAACCCATCATATCATGTATTAGTACAAATTCTCAATGTTGACTGTAATCATGTGTATATAAAATATACCAATAAAATAAATTTAAAGAAAAGCATCAGTGGAATAATCCAGTATCACACATTCATGACCCAGTTAGATCCCAAAGCCCCACCCATGAGGACAATGAGACATGAACCGTAACAGCTTACATCCCTTCCAACTTATGCACTGACCCTCTCTGCTTCATGTCTACGCACTATAAGCAGCTCTTCCTCTGACAAACTGCCTAACATGCAACTAGCTGATCACAGACTGAAACCTCTACAAACTGTGAGGCAAAATTAACCTTTCCTTGAAAAAGTTTCCTGGAAGACAAGTGACTAAGAAACGGGGCAGGGCCACTTTGCCTCCCTGGACCAGATACCATCCTTGACAAAAGAAAGAAGGAAATCACCATCATGCCCAAACTGTTGCTTTCTGGGTGCCACAGTAATAGAAGTTTAGACTTGTCCTTGCCAGGGGTTGTATTAATCACTGGGACAAAATACCTGACTCCTACAATTCAAATGAGAGGTTCATTTTGGTTCATGGTTTCAGATGGTTCGGTCCATGGTCAGCTGACTCCAAGGCAAAAACAGCACAAGGAAATATGTAATGGAGAAAAGCTGCTGAATCCATGGTGAACGAAAAGCAGGAGGAGAGGAGAAGACTGGGGAGAACACACCTTTCAGGTTACCTCACCACCCCAATCCCAACTACACACTCAGCCTTGAACTCATCAATGGATGCATCCTCTGGTGAGTACAGCATTCCTATGATCCAGCCATCTTCCAAAAGTCCCACCTCTGGGCACACATGACTTTACTGGACATTTTTTTATCTAAACCATATCAATGTACATAGAGGAGTGAAATAGAAAGAGTAAAAAATAATCACACACACACAGGCATACTCAATTTGGTGCCTTCTACCCTCTTCCAAGATCTTCTTCCCTTCACCCTCTATGCCTTGGTGCTGGGGAGTGAATGCAGTTGGCCCTGTGCCCACCAGGCATGACTCCTACCACTGAGCCACATTCCCAGTCCCCAAGGTCTTCCTCAAACATGTGACTCCTAGTCACAGGACAAGAATAATGGTATCTCTGAACTTCAGAAGTCATGCTCAGCTTTAATAATAAGAGATTCTGTTCATGCTTCATTGTTCAGAGGAAAGAATTCTACTGATGCTCACTAGGTTCCGGCAAGACTCTTAGACTACCCTGTAACAGTTCTGAGTCTCTTTTCTTTCTCTGCTTTCATTCTTGCAGAGCAGGAATCAGGATTTCACAGTCTTGCCCACTCTTCAATTCTCCACAATGCTGGGACATTGCCAAGTCAGGTTCTTTATTCTCTGGAGGAAACAGTAGCTTAGTATGTGTTTCTTTAAATCTCAAATGGATCTAGCATCTCAGGTTGAAAAGTTTACCATATTCTAACTGTTAAAAGACATTGAAAACTCAACTTTATATAAAACCCGTAAAGTTTCATTGTTGTTATTGGTACTTTTCAGTTTTTCTTCGGTGCTATCTTCTCTCCTTGAAGGTTTTGATGGTCTAGTAAGAATGTGATTGCCAGAGTAAAAAGGCTTTAGGTCCTCCATTCCATCACCAAACTCTTGGCTTCAGGGATCCAAAATCTTGATGAAACCATTGTTGAATAAGAGGTCATTTCTGAAAATGATGACATTGAGTTGGATAAAAGAAACTTAATGCCTTAGGCTATAAAAGCAATTCTAATCACTACATCTAATTATCAAGAAGAATGACTCACCAAAATATTTTAAATGCCTTAAAATACAATAAAGAGAAGAGAGAATCTGCACAATTGCTCAGTGAGCTGGAAAGGAGAAGTAGGTCTTAGAGAACACAATTCCCATTTTAACATCAAAGGAGCCAGGATCTTTCAAAATCATTGTAAGTTCTATTCTTATCAGTGTTTAAAACCTAAGACCTTCAAAAGAAGTAGAAATTTCCAATTTCTTCGTGGGATCTGAAGCTTGCCCTTGCCATCTACTACAATGACACGGTAAGCTTTTACATATCTTGTATACTTACATCAAGATCTTGGTCTCAGAATTAAATGCAGCCCTCAATGCTTATTGCTTCTTTTCAGGCTCTGCTTCAAAATGTACATGCCTACATGAAAGTGCTTAGATGTAAAACTTACGTTTGCAACAGATATCCTCAAAGATCACATTTGTACTGAACATCAATTCACAATTCCTTCATCCTCATACTGGTGGAACCGCACTGTGTCCACAGGAGTGAGCACCAAGTCTGAACGGGATGTTTGCACCAACTGAATACACCTGTGCCTAGCACAGCGCTGGCCCTCTTATAGCAGAGACACATTCCACCGTCTGCACTACACTAGCTGGTAAACCTACTCACTCCCACCCACTTACGAATGAAATCGTAGTTTGAAAAAGCTAAATAATTTCTCCAAACTCATAAATCAAAAGTCTGTTCAGAGGCAGAGCCAGTTAACACGCCCATGTGGCTTCCCTCTGAGGGATGAGAGGAAGAGAAAACTAACAGAAGAGATTGTGCCTTAACCAGCAGAGGAACAGTCCCTTTCAGGCCTCCCATTTTTACAGATAAGGAAGCCTGGATCCAGCACAATGGATGTTTCCAACCTGTAAGAGTTTAGATCTAAGACTTCCCCAAATTGTCATGTCCATCCTGGGTTCATCGAAAGAGTCAGCGCATAGGTGGCAAAACCTGAAATATGCGTCTCCCTCTCCGGCTGCTTCTTACTTTTAATTCCTGGCTGCCATGGGCTGAAAACCTTTTGCTCCAGGCCCCGCTGCCATTGCTTTCTGCCTTGGAACCTGCCAGCCACGGACAGAAACTGAACTCAAATGAACCTCTTCTGCTTAAGTTTCAGACATTGGGTAATGTGTCCAACAGTGTGCCTCAGACACAAGGCCACACCAGCAATGAATGGTGGAAATGACATGTGAACATAGAAATGGCAGAAGGAGGCCGAGCACCTGGCCTCTGCATCGATACTTCTCCAGGCTAGAAAGAAATACATGTATGACAAGACAGCGATAAAACAGCGACCAATTTCTACTAAGATGTGAAAAAGATGCGTCAGCTCTGACTAGCTGAGTAATAGAGCACATCGGAGAGAAGTAGCCATTTTTGGAATTAGTGACATAAGGAAAGAAGTAGATTGTTAACAGAACCAGGGATGGAAAAGGTGGTAATGAGAAGAAAATGCATCTGCTCAATGTTCTGTCAGTAACTAACTCATCTACCCACCAGGTTAACCATGAGTATGTTTAAGAATTCTCTGGAAGCATTCCTACACTGCAATCAGTCAATCAATCAGGGTAATTTTTAAGAGTCCTTTGAAAAGGTTTTGGGAAATGCAAATTCCTGCCACCTTTAGCCACTCCACCTTCCCTTGGCTCCATTAGGACCAGCAGTAAACCCTGAAAGCTGTTTTATGAAGTTGTGTTTTAATGGATTTTTATTTTTAGAGACTGAGTAGAAAAAACAGATAGCCCATATGCCCCCAGTTCCCACATACCCCATCCCTGCACACGCACGGCCTGCTCACCACCAACACGCCCACTGCGCCAGAATAGCACATCTGTCACAGCCGGGGGAGCCCCCGTGCCACGTCACACACCATCGTCAAGCTTACGCTGGGGTGCTTAGTGCAGCCAGCCTTTGTGCCTGCGTCACGCACAACAGTTTCACTGCCCCAAAACCCTCTCTGTCCGGCTTATTCACCCCTCCTTCCCCACAGCGTCAAGAATGTTCCATGTGTGGAGCCCTCTGTGGTGTGGCCTTTCCTGACAAGCTTCTATCCCTTAGTGGCATGCATGTGAGGTTTTTTCACACTTTTCCATGTTCTGAGAACTCATTTCTAGACAATGAATAATAATTCCTTTGTGGGATATATCACAGCTCATTCGCTCACCTCACAAAGGGAATCCTGTTCTCTCCCAAGGTTTGGTAATTACAGATACAGCTGCTATAAAACCTAAGCGTGGATTTTCAAATGAGCTTTCGACTGACTTGGGTAGGTACCCAGGAATGGCCACTGGATCACGTGAGAAGAACAAGCTCCATTTTATAAGAAAACTGTCCTCCAAGTGGCTGCTCCATGTTTGTTTCCCACCAGCCTGAGTGGAGGCTGTGTCCGTCCACACCCTCGCCTGCATTTGGTGCTGGATTCGAATTCTTGCCATTCTCATAGGTAGAGGGCTATCGAATCTGCCCGTCTGAAAGGAGCATCCTAGGCTTTTCTTGCAGATGATTAGAGACTTTCTGAGATAAAAAAAAATAAATGCCCTGAACACCAGCCTACAGTTCCCACAGGCAGGTGATCAGGACCAATGTCCATCTGGACTCCCAGGGGAGCCACAGAAGCTAAACGCGGAGATGCTGTGGCACCCTTGGTAACAAGCACACTCGACCCCACTGACAGCCTGCCCCACCTTTCACAAGCACCCAGCCCGCTGCTGGGACCTCCTGTCCCTAAGGAAGAAAGACTGAGCCCTAACTGGGCTACATTGATGCCGCTTCAGGTATGGCCAAAGTCCCGGGCACTGACCAGTGCCTGGGCCCTCATGGTTAGAAAGGCCAACTGTGGACCTGACTTCTGCTAACATCCACCGTGTCCCAGATGTCCCTGGTGACTACTGACGTTCGCTGGACTTATCAGAAGTGTTGAAGCCTCTCCCTCCAAAATCCTGACTCTGAGGGGCCCACATGTGTCCTCTGTCTAGTTCTATTCATTTTTCAAGTACCTAAGATCTGTGCTGTTCTTAATCTCCCAGGATTCTCTTTTGGGACCATCGTGGAATTCAAGTGGGTAGAGAGTAATGGCTTCAACTGAGGCCAGAAAGACTTCTCAGGAAAGGCAGTCGGCTCCACGGTCTGAACCATCACAGAGACCTGGGTTACAGATGTAAAATTCAAATTCTCAATTCTCATCCCACTTTACATGCTGTGTGACCTTAGTCAACTGATCTAACCTCTCCTCCAACGCTACTTTACGGGCTGCTTCAATGAGACAAAGATTATATGAAATAAACACACAAGGCACACAGAAGTGAGTCAAAAGCTACAAACAGCATTTAATGCCAACTGCATTTACAGACTTTCAAAATTTTATAAAATCAGCCTTTATTCAGTCTCAAGGTTGCACTTTTTTCAGATCAGCAAAATTGGCCAAGGTTGGTTTAGGAAGCACCTCAGCCCCATCAAATCAACCACAAATGTGGCTCCTTTGATCTCATTTATTTGATAGGCCTCCAATCAGAAACATCACATGCTATAAAAAACATATTCAGACAAAAAACTTTTAACTCCATTTTGATTCAGAAAACATCTAACTCAAGCACTGTCATTAGTCACTAAAGGTTTCATTTTATAGGCCTCTTAGGCAAGCTATTTATTTTCTTCTATTTTTTTCAACAGCAAATACTCTCAGCTCAGCTTCTCATTTGGCTCAAGATTTGAGGGGGGCTGTCTTCGGTTAAGAAATTCTACCCCTCCCAGAGGCAGAGTGATTCTTGGGACTCCTGACCCACACCATGTCATTAGGATGGATGCCACCTTGTCATAAGTGCTAGGCTGCAAAGAGTAGAGAAATGGGTGGATAATGAAATTACTGAACACTCAGCTATCGAAGACTGACAGGCTGGGGCCATCCATCACTGATTATATGAGGCATTAACATGCTGTCTTCCTATCCAGGGACAAAAAGACAACAAGAATAGTAAACAGTGTAGAGTGGCTCTATGCAAGAAACCAATAATTTAATGAACTGCCAAACAGCCAATAGCCTGGAAGTGTGGCCTGCCTGTCCCCCAGAAGCTGTTTTATACCCGGACATCTGCCCTCTGAGAGACACAAAGTGGCAAGGCCATCAAACTTCACTCTCTCATGCGTCACCTTCCTCACAAGCAACACATGTGTACCAACTACTCTAAACATATTTATTTCAACTGGATCTTTTTTGTTAAAGTTAGTAGATTTTTAAGGAAAATTAGGTATTAGCATGAACATGGAAAGTCAGGATCGCCTGTCACAAATGCAGGCTAATCCTAAAGATAACTGCAGACCAGGGAAGACAAGGTCATTAAAGTCACATTGAGGCCATCCCCTGCAATGGCCTCTTTCTTTATGAAAACAGAAAATGGTCAAGTATCAGGAAGGTGTTAAAGACATACTAGCCCCACATGAGACTGCCTCCCTGATGTCCTAAAGGGGCTAAAAATGATAAATTCAATCATATGGGAGTCAATGTCATTTTATGCTACATCCATCTGCTAGGTAAATGTCTACAATTCTTATACTCTAGGAAATACCATTCAGAGCTTTGGTATATACAGCACTGACCAGCTTTTCACCAATACAGAACAATCAATGGAACTTGCCGGCCTACTTAGGCCCAAATTTAAGAAAATGACTATGCTCCCTCAAAGCTAAAGAGTAGATATTTCATGGGACTTCTTGGTGGGAAGTTTACACGAAACAGTGTGGGGATTGTGGGTCTGTCTTCCATTCGATCCCATCAAACAATCAAAGCAACCAACAACTGCTGGAGAAGAATCCAAAGCAGAGCAAGATGATCAAAGCAAAATCAAAGCAACCAACAACTGCTGGTTGCCAAAATCAAAGCAACCAACAACTGCTGGAGAAGAATCCAAAGCAGAGCAAGGTGATCGGACTCAAGGCCTGCCTACTGCACACCTGACCTACAGTGTGCTGGAAGTCAAACTGGGAGCCAAAGTTGGGCCAGCACCAAGGAGAGCTGCCACAGGTCTGAACCAGAGAGGGTAAGTGTGGCACTTCAGCTCCACATCTCTAGTCTTTTCTGGGCACAATCAACACTAAGAATGGTTATCAAGAAGAAACCCTTCTGACCCTCAGAGGAAGTCATGAAAACATAGTGAAGTGGAGTGAATTCAGCACATAAAAGCCAGAATAGGAACTACCCACTCTATATCACTCTCTAGTGTGAACAATTATATGATATCCCACACAGCTTGAAAATACCCTATCCAACATTCTTGAAGAGAAAAAACTGTTGTCATGAACCTCATCTAAAGCCCAAATTCACTTCACAAAGAAGTAGAAGATAGTTTTCTGCCATGTTAATAAACTGAACTTTCTAGGAATACAACTACCATAAAGATGGAAGATTCTTTTGTTTCATAAGGAATTTTTTTTTTTTTTGAGACAGGGTCTCACTTTGTAGTTCAGGCAGGCTCTGAGCTCACTATGTAGCCCAGGCAAGCCTCAAACTCAGCAATCCTCCTGTCTCCGCCTCCCGAGTGCTGGGATTACAGGCGTGAGCCACCACGCCCAACACTGTGGTATGTGGTATTGATTGCTGATGGGCGTGAGTCACCACACCCAGCATTGTATGTGGTTACTGGGATCAAACTCAGGACCTTGCACTTGCGAGGCAGGGGCTGGAACCACTGAGCTAAATCTCCGGCCCTGTATTCACTCTTTTAATCATTCACACAATATGTGGCAATGCCATGCACAGCACCTGAATTGCCAGTGAGCATACATCCTGCCTCCTTACAGCTATCTTATCCATGGTGATGGCTACATAGAGGAGGCAGCATCTGATAACTTCATTACATTTTCAAGCAGTCACACCTGAGCATTTAGTGAAATGCATACTACTTTGTTATAAATTACATCCTTTTATTTCTGCTTTATATTACAGTTGGGGCATTATGTTGATTTAATTATGTGTGTAGGCAGGTTACATTATCTCTGAATGTCATTTCAGTATTGTAGTGAATATTTCAAAATATTTGCTCTAGAAAGGGGAACCTGAGTCTAACACTCTAGAGAAGACTGCTCCACAGAGACCTGTCCCTCCGTGGTGATTCCTACTCATCTCCCTCCCCCACTGCAGCCATCCAAGGCCTACCTGGAGGAAGGAGGGTGGGACGTGCATGCTTCCCACAGCCTCAGTGTGCGCAGCTAGGGCACTGCGAGAGACAGAGTGTTCAGTCTGGAGACTTGTCTCTTGTGGGCCCCTCCTGATCTCGCTCTCTCTCTCGCACTCATACATGGACCCAAACACACATGGCCAGTCCACCTCGATGACCCTTCTAGATCAAGAGTGTCCACAGATCCAACTACGGTCTTTCTGAGGGAGGCTCCGTCAGCCCACCCGTGTGCTTCCCACAGCTCTTTCCCATCTTGCTGCTGAAGGCCTTTGCACCCCATGTCTCAAGTATCTGCTTTGACCCCGACACTTAACATCCACAGCAACTTCGTGGCTTTTGATCCCTCACAATACGGTCCCAGTCGCTGAGCCTGAATGAGAACAAACTCACTGAGCAGCTCTTGTGCCTTATCCCAGAGGAATGAGGCCTGACACGTGCCAGATTCTGAAGAAAATGTAGGAAACGTGGAAACATGGGGCTCTAAAAATGCAGGGATGAGCGATCCTGTTGGGGTTCTCCGAGGACGCTTTAGAGGTAGCTGCCGAGGAAGAAGGCAGCTGCAGAACCTTTCTCCATGCTCTGAAAGCTCCCAGTGAAAGGAAGTCACATTCCCTGTACTCCCAGCAATGCTCTGGCATCTCCCGATGCCAGCACTTGCCGCCTCTTCCACTTTAGTGCCCAAATCCTGCCTCTAACCCTCCCTCTCCCCACATTCCATTGTTAGGAACTGTAGTTCCCTAGGACAGCTTCTCTGCCATCTAGATGCCGTGGGTCCAACCCCTGCCCACACCTCTTCCTTGCTCCTCAGTCCCGTACATCCAGCTGCCTCTCGGAAGATACCCACCTGCCGAGGCACAGGTGCACACTCACACAGGAAGTCATCCTTGTTCTCT
The DNA here is from genome assembly GCA_004025085.1 of Thryonomys swinderianus. Classification (NCBI taxonomy): domain Eukaryota; kingdom Metazoa; phylum Chordata; class Mammalia; order Rodentia; family Thryonomyidae; genus Thryonomys; species Thryonomys swinderianus. Next base: position 15,222 of record PVIC010024758.1, read on the forward strand.
TGTACCTTCAGTGAATGAGATCCCTGCTCCTCCTCTTGGTGTGTGGCTCCTTGGTTCACAGTGTCACTGCCCTTCTGAGCATCCACAGCGAAACCCTGAAAGACTTATTACTGGCTTTGCTGTCTCCCAGGCTCTACCATTGCTAAGTCCCAACAATTCTATTTCTACACTCGCAATTTGCTGCCCCTTCCCTTACTCCCATGGCTTCAGCCTACTATCTCCATCCTCTTCTCTCTGAAATATTCTAACTCTGTGGACCTGAAAAGGGTCCTCTTTCTTTTCACAGCCTCCCACTGAAACCCAAAGGCCAGGCCATTGTACCCAACGAAAACATATATTGCCAGATGTCACATTTAGTTTCCCAACAAGCCTTCAGCAGGCACCTATGATGCAGAATCCAAATTCTTACATGCGGCCCTTCATTAGTATTTATTTTCGATCAGAAAATGCTTGAATTAGGCAGACCTGAGATTGAATTATAGGTTCACAGATTGCTGGCTATGTGACCCTGGTCAAGAGCAGAATCATTATTTTAATTATCCCAATTGCAAAGTATGTATTCACTGTACATGGAGTTCAACTTCTCATGCAGCCACCCCGTAAAGAAGATTAACTCATGTGAAATAGGGTTACACTCTCTGACATGCAAAATAACTCACTTCTAAAGGACTATGCCTCACTTTTTCTCAAAACCAAAGATGCAGCTTTGCTTACGCAGGTGTGCTGTGACCATTTAGCTGAGCACAGTTCCATCTGTGCGCCTGCGCAAGCCTGAGGGGCCTCCCTCCTTCTCTCAGGATGACACTGGTGCAGTCAAACTCCTTCACATGGGGAACTGATGAGCCAAAATCACGCAATCCAAAGCAAGGACACAGACACTGAGTGAGGAGGATTTAAGGAGCTGGCAGCACTTAGAGCAGGCTGGATGTGAAGGAGGGTGAGACACAGACTGCCGGGCACTTGGGCATGGAAGGCCACGGGCACCAGGCCGCCGGGACTCTCTGGAAGGAGGTTGCTCCTGAAGAAAGTCGTTGTAAAGCAGATGAATCTCAGCCACCCTAGGACCAGGAATACAGGAAGTCATGCTTCCCCGGGCAGGAAGTGACCTGAGACAGTAAGGACAGATGCTGCCTCCTCTGGGGAGCAGGGGATGTGCCAGCAGAACTCAGCCTCCACTGAGGCACCGACGCCTGGCACCACTCACTACCCTGAAGGGCCAAAGGGTCTCATGAAGCCTTTGACATGGTTATCCAGTGAAGCAAAGCCCAGTGGGACACAGGTAAAAGAGGGACTGACCTCAGCCACAGGAGGACACGGCTCCAAGCAGCCCATGCTGCCCTGGATAAGCAGCAACAGTGAGCAGGCCAGTGTGGACGCCCCAGCACACTGGTCCAGCTTCTCCCTCTGATCCTCAGGGCCCAGATATCTCCGTGCAGAAAGTTGCATGGTGTTTTAGTTTTTCACATACCTCTCTTTAGCTAGACCCTGCATGTTGTGTCCAGACCAGAACCACCCCCAAAACATGAGATTCTCTTTGCAAAGAATAGATGAAGACGCTGGTCCAGATTTCACTCTAGCCTATGCATCAACCTACCTACTTCCCTTCCTTCTAATTTGATTCCAAATCAGAAACACAGCAACTCTAATCTCAGCAGAAAAAATTTTTAAAAAGACATCAAGCATTAACTCTGTAGAGAAGAAAGTGTGAAAATATAAACACCTGCTCTAATCCCATCTGAATATCCCAGTTCAGAAATGCACCAATCTTCCCAGAGCTGCAGAGAAGCCACAGAGTCCAAATCTGCTTTGCATGGCGAGGAGGGGTATGGAGACCCCAGGTCTCAGGATGGAGGTGCCCTCTGCCCTCGATCAGACCCTGCCAGAGGAGCACAAGCGGCCTGTGCTGCTGCTGGTCCTCCACGCATCACTGCCACCAGCTGGGGAGGCCAGACGCCAGCCCTCTCCTGCTCCACACTGATGGCTCAAAGGTGGTCTCACACCTGGGCCTTGAGAAACCAGGGTTTCAGCCTGCAACAAGGGCCTGCTTCTCCAAAAAATGTGAGAAGGAACATTTTTACACAGCAGCCATCATCAGTGCCCACTGGGCTGGCAGTACAGGCAAGATCCCCTGAGGAGGAGAGCCCACATGCACTGAGCCCAACTGAGACCACCTCGTAGATGCAAGCATCACCCGACTGGCATGGAGGAAGAGGGCTTCCTGTTACCCGCCAGCTCAGGCTCCCCTGCCTGACAGTCAGGGTTGGGAAGGGCTGTCTTCCGAGCTGGACAAGGGCCAACTGAAGCCGACCATGGCAGATCCATGTTCACTCTCAGGATCCTGAATCCATGCTGCCTCCAGGAGTTCACAAGCAACACAAGGTGACCGTCTAAGGGCAAGCTGTGTGTGACACAGACTGCACTAGGCACCCCAGCCCAGCTGGACCAGGTGCCTCTTTCCTCACCGTGAGCCTCCCCAGAATCGCCTCCCTGTGTTCTGCAGACAGACAGCCCTTCCACTGACCTGACGTGAACATCTCCTGCCTGCACTTTCTGCAGCTCTCTGGAAACTGAATGGGCTTCACAGCGTGGCTCTGAGCCTGTCTCCAGGTTCTGCCAACCTCACTTGTCCATCAACAGAGACATTGGCCAGGGGCTGGCGCTGTTTACAGACTACAAAACAGAACAAGAGAAGAGGTACCTGAGTTTCAGTCCTTACGCAAATGGAGAGTGTCATCTTAGGAAGGTCAAGTGGCCGTGGACCTCAATTTCCTCCTTCTTTGAACAGAGAAGAGAGGGTTGAGCCAGGTTCACTCACTGGAGATTGCTTATACACTATGCAAAGAACTGCACCTGATTCTGCTGGAAGTAAATGCCATAAGGACTGAAGCCATGTTCAGTGTGTCTCAGACCCCCTTCGTAGCAGAGCCTGGCGAACACCCCATCAAAGCAGCTGTGGGTTTGTTGATCACCATGGCCTGAGCGCTGCCTTCAGGGGGTTTATACATTTGCTGGGAGGGGAAACATGCACACAACAATCATCCTTAGAGTAGAAAGCACTAGGGGAAAGGAAGCAGGGCAACAGAGCAAGCTACAGAGTCATCTTTGGTTCCATCCAGAACCCTGTGCATGGCTGCAAGGAGCAGGTGACGCTCAGGCCAGCAGTCTAATTTGTCGAGCGAACAGACTGTGCAAAGAACCCTCCAGTGTGATGAGCTATATGGAAATTCCAAATTGAGACAGAGTTCTCTTTCCTCTACCACGTGGGAAGGACTTCTGCCCCTCTCTTCCTTTTCTTTCCCCTTCTTCCCAGTGCAGCTGATTTCTGTTCCCCCCTCTCCTACTTCTCTATGCATAAAAGTCCACAGAAATACTTTGTTAATGTCCCTCCTTTCTTTATAACTGCCCAAGTTAATGAGGCTTCTGGCTAAGTACCTGAATTTATGTAGCCTCCATTGTCTTTTCTGCATCATTCTCAGTAATTTGTGGGGACCGCTGTCTGCCGCATTGTTATTTAGTACTTGGTGGCTTCCAGCTACAGTCTGTACCCGGTGCTCAACAGCGGGGTGTGATACGGAAGCTGAAAGGGCTCTCACTTCCCCTTCAGGGGCAGGAACCTGTCTAGCTGAGCTGTCAAGACAAACTCCAAAGGTGCTGGCACAGAATTCTCTGAATCCTTCTACATGGATAAGAAGAGACACAAGGAAAGCGAAAGGCCTGGATAAGCCAACATAATTACACACTGAAACAGCCAACATCTCTGCTGCCTGAAGCATGTAGGCAACAGCACCTAAGCTGCCTTAGCCTGATACGCCTCACAGGGAGGCCACTCCATGCTCACCAACACACGCCACCCTTGCACAGGGCTGTCACTCTCACTGTGGATCAAGTTCGCACACTGAATGGACACTGAGATAAGAACAACTCCATTCACTCACTTAACCTTCCCAGCATTCCAGTTTCTGTGTTTCCTGTCACCGAAACGCCCTGGGAGAGCCTCCAGTGAGATCCAGACTGCGCACACTCAGCCAGTCTGACGGGGCTTTCAAAGAAGAGCCCAGGGCGAGATGTGCTAACCTCTGCCCCGCCTGGAGAGATGACTAGATCTCAGCCCTTCAGAAGTGGAGGAGAGTTAAAATGCCTTTTACTTATCTTGGGGGAAATTCCCCAGCGCTCTCTGAGCTGGGCTGCCTCTGGCTCTCTGCTAACTCCTCCTCTTGCAGCCTCTGGGCCCCGGCACTGTAAGGGTCACCATCCAGCTTCTGGAACAAAACCCCTGATACAAACAATTTAAAGGAGGAGATATTTATTTGCGCTCACAGGTCCAGAGGTGGTGGGGTCACCCAGCTTCATGGTTGCTGGGCCCGTGTAAGGCAGAACCACCAGGTGGAAGGGTGCAGGGAGGAGAGCTGCTCACCACACGGCAGCCAGCAGGCACAGCCAGACAGAGCCAGACAGCAGCTCTATGCCTCAGCATCAGCCCCACTGACCCGCTTTCTCCCCCCACTGGCACCTCCCCGCAGGCCCCTGAGCTGCACACCTGTTAGAGGGATGAGCCATCTGAGGTTGACACCTGCACGACCCCAGCACCTCCTCAGGCCTCTCCCATCCCAGCAGTCTCCCAGGGACGCCCGACTGCCCCCAACACCCAGGAAGCTGCTCTCTGACCTCCCAGGTGCCTGCGCAACACGTATAGATCGGCATCAGAGAAGGAAGCAGCCAGACAACGGGAAGAGTCCAGCAGAGGAACTGGAGGAGCTGGACCTTGAACAAGGTGTGAACTGTGTATATTTCTCAACTGAATTGATGGTTTTCAGGAGGGACACCCCACACAGGCCTCACTGCGCGCCTCCTGCCTGAGGGGGCAGGAATTACCCCTCAGAGCCCTGATTCCCAGGAAAGCACATGGGAGTGACTCAGAAAGCACACTGTCCACCCTGCCTCACTCGAGCTAATAAGACATCAGCTGAGAGAGCTGAGAAGCCTGGTGAAGGGAGACGGCAGTGTGGCCGGAAGGGTGGCCCAAAATCCTAAACAGGCGATGGATGGTACATGGAAAACTGGTGCTGGGTAAATGCGATTTCTGAACACCACGATGTTCTCCCCCCAACCCCATCAAGGAGGTGCAGCTGTGTCTCGCTTGACAAATCCTGCTTCCTCCTCAGCAGAGATCGATTCTGCATGGCAGTGGGTGCTCCAGACTCAGCCTCATCCTGAGAGCCTCTATTTGTCACCCTCAAACCACACCGAGAGCTCACCTGCCCAAGAGCAAAGCTCGCTGGGCACCATTCCTTCGGACATTCATTTCTTAACGTTAAGTGATTTTGAGAAAGTTATGCAAGGTCACAATGGAAAGAAAAGGAAAGCGCGACATGAGAAGCACAAAAACACTTCAGTAGAAACCTATCCTGCCTCTCCTATCCCTCAACTGAAGCTGCCTCAGTGGAAAATAAAAGCTTTTGTACAGGCACGGAGAAGCTGAAGCCCTTGCAGACACAAAGCTCACTTTTGCACACCCCTTACTCTTATACAGACCCTGCACTGTGCTGAGCTTTTTCCTCATTTTCCACCACACCATGGAGGTCAGTCCTCATCAATCTGAGCGGATCTCTATCCTTTTAACAGCAGCATAGTATTCCAGTTATGGATCAGCCGTAATGGATTCAGTCAGCTCCCAACTGACAGAAATGACAGTGCTTGGTCCAGCTGACCATTCTCACAGTGAGACAATAAAAGGCCTTTGATTCCATTTTAGTTTTCTTTCGACTCATCCACTCCCTAATTCAATTTCTCCACCTTCCTCACCTATATTTGGAAATCTCCCCTGGGACACAGAACAAATATCTCTGTGGAACTGTGGTTCTCAGCAAAAGGAAATAAAATAAAAGTCTCCCTCCCTAGGCCCATCTGGATGGAGCTGCTACGAGCAGAGCCTTTATGTAAGAATAATAAATCTCTCTTGACACAGGAACTGTAGGAGGCTGCCCCGGCTGTAGCCAGGGGCGTCTCGGTCTGAGACATCGAAGGCTCCATTGAAAGCAAAAAAGGAGCTATATAATCCATGACTGTAACCGGTTTCCACAGGCTGAGACCCACCAGCTTGGGCCGGTTCCAGCTACCTGCTTGCAGCTATAATTTCCGTGTGGTCTTCTCCCTGATGCAGCGTGCGGGGGCACAGAGCTGATAGAGAGAGCTCGACATTGTTTGAAGAATGAGGAAGCACCAGTGACAGAAGAGCGACTTCTTCCTTTGAATTAAACTGTCGTGGACTTTACTGTCCCTCTTCTGGGGACACGGTCACAAACCTGTGCAGACAAAATTTGTCTCTGGAAAAAGAAACCTCTTCTGCCCACTCTGTCCGGTGAAGAGCATCATATGGTCAGGCCGGACCCACATCTGTGTCTGCCCAGTGCCAGCCAGCAGACCAGCTCAGCCTCTTCCCTGACTGCCAGGAAAAAGAGCCTAGGGGCTACACTGGATTCACTATGAGGCTGAACAATAAAGCCCAAATGACTGGGGCCTCACCAGAACCATTTGCAAATGTGTTCTCACCACCTCAAAAATTACTTCTCATGCCTTCTCCAAAAATGCCATGTCCGTGAGCCCCACCACCACCACAGACACTGAGATCTGAGAACACAGTGACCCCCACAAGCTCCTGGATGAACACAGGACAGACCCCTTGCCACCTACCAGCTGCCTCCCAACATCTCCTTCAGGGAAATGCACACACTGTGGGCCACAACTAAGCCCCACTGAAACCTGATGTAGGGGTTGTGTCCTTGTTCCTTGCAAAGCCACTCAAGTGACCAGACACTGTTAGTGACTGTTAGCACTGTACTTTGCGGAGGTCCAGCCTAAGCGTCAGATACGCCTATGGAGCAAAATGGATAGGCAGGATGTTGGCAGTGCATTGCAGAGGACACTGGGAAAGGGAAAGGGACGCTGCTTTGGGACCAGGGAGGGTTCTAGGTGGTTTCCTGTAAGGGCCTTATGATGCTGCTTCAGCCAAGCTTGAAGCCAAAACTGACTGCCAGGTGCCAAGAGTGATCTTTCTAGACCCTGTGGAACTCTTTGGTCCAGTGGGTGGGCTGCAGGTCAGGGATCCAGAGGTCACAAGCTGGGCCCTGGCCCCAAGGGTCGTTGCACCCTGAAGAGTGTGCCTCTCAGCTTCCAGTACCCAGCTTCCTTCCTTCTCCTCTCTCTTTCATTTCCTTCCTTCCTTCTTCCTCCTTCCTTCTTTTCTTTCTCTCCTTTCGTCCCTCTTTCCTTCTTTCCTGCCTTCCTCTCCTGTATGCTTCAACACTAAGACAATGGAAGACTTTTTCACCTTTGACTCTCCAGCACTTGCAAGAGAACTTGACACACACAGAAACAATATAAATATGCTGAATTAAGGAACAAATATGTCGAAACATGAGTCTGTCAACGACGACTTCCTAACAGTATTTAGTAACTGAGATCAGAGAAAACATGCCCCCTTTCTCGTGTGCTCCAGTGTGAATGCTCGCTAAAAAGGGGGTACCTTGTAATTAGTCATGTCAAGTTCCAAATTCACACACACTCGGGCCCATCCACTACTAGCATCACTGAGTGCAGCCTCCATCAGCACACACTTTTCTACATGAAGTTCCTTAGTTTCATCAGATTCTTACAGGGCTCTGCGGCCCCAAAAAACCATCCATTCACTGACTTAGAGAATCAGAGCCTCCAGGAGCCAGAACAGTCCCTGCCACCCTCCCTGATGCCAAGCGGGGAAGCTGCAGGTGTGAGTTCTGCTGACTAACAAGCATCATCGCCCTGCTCTCTGGAAATGGGTAAGCCAATGAGACTTGAAGTATGCCCGTCCCAGGCGCTCCTGTGTCTGACAGCAAGCACATTCTCCCCACCCAGTCTCCATCACAACCAGAAAGAATAGCAGAGCCCTGTCAGTCCATGAAAAAGAGGCTTGGGATGAGATTAAAGCAATCAATAAAGCTTGATCTGAGGGCCGGGGAAACAGTTCCTCCTACAATGGTACTAAACCACTTGATTACGGGAAGGGAACACAAGAACACCATGCCAGCCTCATCCAGATGTGTGGCAGTGGGGGTGTCCATCCTTCCCAGGCGGTGGGGAGTCCAGGGGGCTGAATGAGCTCTGAGCATGAAGAGAACCAGAGGCCCCAGTGGTCGTGCACAGAGATGACATGTGGGTGCTGCCCTAACCCATCTGGGGATCCTCCTATCACAAGCCTGGCCTGACGTCCACAGGCCCCTGCAGGGCCTTGTGTCGTATCTGAATAGACTCTGTTTACTGATAGAGTCAACTTTCTGCATCTTGGCTCTGTTGACTTCAGGCCAGGGAACCTCGGCTGTGGGCGGCTGTCTTGGGAACAGTAGGGTTGACAAGCAGCTCCCCAGTCTCCCCAGCAGAGGCAAGAGCTATACATTCCCTGAGCTGTGACTGGGAAAAACTGGTCTGTTGTCTCCCAGCCACACTCTGAAGAGCACTGGCCCTGGGGGATGTTAACAGCTGTCACTCAGAAGAACGAAGGAGGCTGTGGCCAACCAGTCTGGAGCACTCTGGATTAAACAGAGATAAACAGGATGCCACCCTGGTGGTTTTCTGGGAGCCTGAAGTAGATCGCGGTGCCCTGTGAATCTCTAAGAGCAAAACATAATATCCAGCATTTCCCCAAAGGCACTGGCCATAGAATCCTTTTATCTTGGAGCATTTAGGATTAGTATGCTGAAGGATTCAAAGCAACTTCTGCCAAACAAATAGCAAATACACCTCTAAGCCAGCATACCCAGGGAAGAGGGGGAGAAGCAGCCGCAGAAGGACATCAGGAAACATCTCTCCACATAGCACCTGCCACACAAGTAACCCCAGAGCCCGAGTTTATTCTTCAAAAACCATTTTTTGAGAGGAAGTTGAGTCCCACATGTTCTGGAAGATATTAAATTGCCATCTAGCCCACCATCCAGGATAAGGTTATCATGTAATTTCCCCATCCTGAACTCTGGCCGGACTAATGGTCCACTGGGAATGGGAAATGACAGGGAGCACATGGAGTGGAAAACAGAGTTACACAAGAGAGAAAATAAAATCACCCAAGGGCACTAAAAGAAACCTCTGAATCCACCATTCTGGCTCTGGTTTCCTCTCGTCATAATTTATATCACAACCAACCCGTAAAGACTTTAGGAAGTTCAAGGACATTAGGAAGGCTGTCCTGTGAGAGAAATTAGAATCATTCTGTACAAAGTGGACTAAAAATACAGAAGTATTCTACTAACAGACTGCTGTACCCTTCCCAGATTTCAAAGATCATAAGGTATTAGAGCCAAACAGAACCTTGAATCATCCAAGATTGTTGCTTTTAAACTTATTTACCCATAAAAATCAGTAAACACCAAATCTATAAAACGTGAAAACGTAACTATTCTCCTTAACCTCCATCCCAGCCTTCTTTCCAACACCGAAGGGCAGCCATGCTCATTAGAGCTCCATTGGTTCCATCTTCCCCATTTCAAGTGAGACAAGCTGAGTCCCGAGAGATGACATGAGTCCCCAGAGGTCACACGTCTCTCAGAGGACAGGTTCATACCTGAGTCAGCCCAGAAAGCTTCACACCTCACCATATGGCCACTGAGCTTGGAAAGAGTGCCTCGCTCCAGACAGCTATCCTGGTGGGGAGTAGTCTTCTCAAGCAGCAGGTGTCTCGGATGACCACTGCCTCACTAGTGCAAGGTCCTGAGTTTGATTCCCAGTACCAGAGGGGGAAAAAAAAAAAAAAAAAGAAGGGACATTTCTCCAAAACAGCAAGTTCCTGAAGAGAGACCCTACCTGGAAATTTCATGTCCCCCATGGATGACAGGCATACAGCACACACTAAACAATGTTTGATGCCACAAGACACAGGTCACCCCCTAGGTTGTACACAACTCTAACAGTCACCTTCCCTAAAGGCAACTTATTTCAGAGCCCTGGTTCGGCATATTCCAGCCTCCCACTTGGAGACCCGGTCTCACAAAAAGAAAACATGCTTTGGGATCAGAGGCCCCCTCCAGATCTAGAGGTAGGCGCTGTCAGATAGAACATGCCACTCAGAGATAAAGGTAGCTCCTGCGGGTCACCAGGCACCGCCAGGTGGGCCAGAGGCTGTCAGACCAGCCCAGGGGCTTGGTGCAGGGTCTCCGGTTGGGAGGGAAGAGAGCGCTGAGGCTAAGGTTATTCATAGCTTCCCTTCCTCCCCTCCCCATCCCTTCCTCATCCCAGGGTGACCTCCACAAGTCACACCACAGGAACATTTATTATTCTTGTAATTACAGTGATCATTCTGGAATGTGCGCTCACAGCTGCCTCTGAGGTGCGAGTGTGACTTCTCTGGTCTCCAGTTCACAGTGCCTCAGAGCCAAAAATACTCTGCCACCGAATTACTCTCGGTGTTCTTCATCTGCCTCCTTTCTCAGGGTAACTTATCACCTCTCCGCAACGCAGCCGATTCAGTGCTTCGTGTCCCTGCCCCCTCCGGCCCCTGCTCCACCCTCCCCTTCCTGTTTTCCCTCCATAA
>PVIC010024759.1:0-25802 GCA_004025085.1 Thryonomys swinderianus
TCTCCAGTTGATGGACATTTGGGTTGTTTCCAAGATTGAGCTATCACGAACTGAGCTGCTATGAACAAGGGTGTACATCTGTCTTTCCAATGTGAGTTTTTAAGTTCTTTTGGGTATATTCCCAGCAGGGGTATAGCAGGGTCAAATGGGACCCGTAGTCCTAGTTTTCCGAGAAATCTCCACACAGATCTCCACAATGTAAACCTTACTTTCTTTATTCTGTGTATTCAAAAGAGAATTCTTTGTCCTTCCAAGAAAAGTAGTAAGGCCCTATATCTAAATCCATTTTACTTGTGTCTAACAAAGTACTGCTGGCTCCTCCTTGCAGGAAATTGACTTTAATTTAACACCTTCCAAAGTTGATGACATACTTAATGATCATTCTTAAGTCTAACTTGGCTTCTGTCACGCAGAGGGGCAGCTCTGTTCTTTTGTCCAACACAAGTTACCTCACAAATAATTTATCTTTAATAATCTATTTTAATATATCCAGGGAAAAGTTCTTTTCATAAAGGAGGTTGAGAATTGTAATGCTTTTTCTAATATAAATGAGAATTTAGGTTATGGATTGAAATCCAAAAGTAAGCTCATCCCTGTTGAAGCAAGTCACCTACCTGATAGTTAAGTGCTATCCATTCCTAGAACACTGTTCAGAACTTCACGGAGTCAGCTGGGAATTCCTCAAATGACTTCTTCACCCCAGAACAAATTGTCTGTGCTGCCCCCGCCAGCTGTCCTCTCCCCAAGCACCAGCAGCTATGCGCCAACAGAAGCGTCCCGCCTCAGGCGCCAGCAGCACTGTTCCGCAGCCCCTGTACTTGTACCACACATCTGCCCAAGGTGTGGCACTTGGCTCCACTCCTTCACAGCAGGCGTTTCTCTGAAGACAAGCAGCGCCAGATCTTGATGGCCCTGAGGATAGAGAAGATTGCTGAATGCATGCAAGTCTCAACAACTTGCTCAGGCTGCATGGGTGCTTAATTATGGTGGCTGTTCTGTAAAGAGTGCCATCATACCTGGATTTTAAATTGAATGAAACCCTTAAAGCTGTTGGTTCTTACTCTTTTGGGGATCACTGACCCCTTTAAAATTCTTTGATAGCTATGGACTTGGAAAAGATGAGCAAAATCACATATCTACCACCTTTTGGTTACAATTGAAGGAGTCTGCCTATCCCTCTGAGTTCTAACTAGGTATTTAAGGGACGCTTTATAAGACCCATTTTTCTTTCAGTCACTACTGCCTTAAACTAACCAAAGCCTATATAATAATATCTAAAATTGTTTTGCTTTTTATGTATATCATATTTTCAAAATATGCAACTGTTTTTAAGATATCATTTCCTTTACCACCTAAAAGTACTTCTTATCCTTTCAATAATAACCATTATCACCAGGAAGTACTAAGCCCCTCAGATTCTATTCTGAGTCAACAAGACTACCTTGGTGGAAGTCTGACCAGATCTGAATGCTGTTAAGTATGATCACTGGTTCACCCCTGGCTCATTTCGGGCAGCAAAGGTTTATGGCAGCCTTTCTCTATACCCTCTAGAATTAATGGACATTAACCATGAACAAATTTAAATGACAGGTGATACATTTGAATTCTGTATAAATTGTATCCTTTTAAAAAAATAAAGGGAAGTACAATAGTGACAACCTAAATTGTATGCTTTTGAGTCTCCTTATTTAAGTATGACTGAAAACAGCAGGCCGGGATTAAAAGGAGGGAAGAGGAACTGAGTTTTCCTCTTAAGATGGAGTATCTCCATAGTACATAGGAAACAGGGCTTGGGCTGCAACTCGGAATTGCTTCTGTCTTGTAGCTTGAAGTCCTAATTAATTGAACCAGAATTTTGCAGTGTTTGTTTGTTAGTACTTTTATTTTTTGGTACCAGGAGAAATTGTTGTGCCCAATTATGTGAAAAATCAGCCAGATGTGTATGCTGTCATACTTCTAATAATCCTTAAGTTTTCGGTGAATACAGATATTAATTGTGTAGTATGCATTGAAGTGATTAACATCAATGTAATTTATCATCTGGAGATTTCTAAACATAAGTAAATGAGTTGTTTTGTTCGGCAAGGTGTTGACCCCTTCAGAATCAGCGAGTTAAACCCCCCCTTTTTATTATAAATATGAAAGCACCACAATCAGCCAAGTGTTCAGTTATTTGATTTTCTGGGGCATTAGCCGCTCTTGTTTGTGACATTTCCCTGTTGGGTGCTCGTTTGCAAGCTCATTAATAAGGTTTTCTCGTAGGAACATTGCTGGGAATGAAGAACATACATAGGGCTCCTGGTTTCATTGTGAGACCCAGCAAGGGTACAACAGCAGCACACAGTTAAATGTTTAAAACAGAAAATAATTATGTTCTCGAGCTGGAATTCAAAGCTCTGTTTTCTTAGATGTTATGCAGAGAACAGACTTGCTCTTTAATATTCTGAACTGTATGACCCTAAAATCTCTGCATTTTTTTTCCCCTGTATAGGTGATATTGTATTGCCCAAATTTACAGCATGGTTGATTATAGCAGCGCATGCTACCATTGTAGCGCGCGGTTAGCGCAGCTTCCGATCTGAGGAATGCACTCTTGGCAAATAAGAGCCTGTTTAAATGAGAACAGTTCACTGTCTGTGCATTAAAAGAAAACTGTCTAAATAGCATCAAAGTGGCAACGCATAGAGATATAAGCGGGGATCAGAGAGAAGCTGTGACCCTCAGTGTGGAATTCAGGTTGCCGTGTGGAAGGGAGGAAAGCTCACTCTGGACAGAGGCAAATGGGAAGCTCTCGAGTTACTGCTGCGTGTCTTTGATTTCACCCATCATAGCCTTGCTGTTTAAAATGTTTTGCAAAAGTCCTCATTTTGTCAGAGTTCTGTGTATATTTGTAAGAGAGAAAAAATTAAGATGAGTTGTGAAAGGAGATTGAAAACAAAGCCTCTAGAAATGGGTATTTGAACACCTTCTCCGCTCTGATTATCATATGACAGTTAATCATGTACGTGGCCATAGTTTTAAAAATGAGTTTTATTGACTGGAGGAAGCCGGGTATTTTATAAATCCATATTCCTGTTAATCCACAATCCAGAGAGGGTAGGGATTTTTTTCTCTCTCTCTTTCCCCAACTGGGGGGAAATTGGGCATTGAGGAGATGATCAAAACTTGTTCTCTTTCTGTGACAAAATAAATATTTCTCTGGTATTGATAGTGCCCTGCAGTGGAGCAGGAAGAAAAACCTGGAAATTGGAAAATCTTTCCTGCCTGTTCGGAGTGGAGGATGAGACTTAGTCTCCAAGAACCGGTCCTCTGTCAGATCCTCCCCAATTCCTACATTCTGTTTCCAGGTTGTAGTCTTCAAAACATAATAGCTGGTGCTTTCAGATTTGGCTTGTTTTTGTCTGGTTTCCAGTCTCTCTCTCTCTCTCTGTTTTTTGTTTTTTTGTTTTGCTTTTTTTAAGAGAAACTGCTCCTTTCACATTAGTTTTGTTTTGTTTTGTTTAAGCTAAGAATTGAGTTTCAGGGAGGTTATTTCACTATTTATTTTCCTCATGAGAACATAATCAAGGCATGGAGACCCCCTGACTGAAGCTAATTTTTTTTAACTTATTCTTCATGTTAACACAGAGCAGTGGCATTTCCAAGTTACAAGTTCCCAGTGTTCTAAGTGCGATTGATTGTTGATGACATATACTGCAGTACCAGAGAATGTCGGAGGCTAGTAACCAACATTCACAATACAAAGAGTGAGTTTTGGGCCACATACATTGCCAGCAAAACTTGAAAAACCTTGATGTGAAAAGGCTTTTGTACCCTGCAGCAAGAGGCCTGTTCCACTAGGCCTGTTCTCACTGACCTAATATATGTTTTAAAGATAAGTCTATTTTGCAATGGACATCAAATACATAGTGAAACTCGTCTTTAAATGTGTATTCTTTCCTTCATGGTTTTTAACTCCAGGTCAAATTTTGTTTCTGTAGAAGGTTAAATGTTTATGAAGTAAGCCTCTAAAACTCTTAGAAAGAATGATCAAACAACTTTTTTTTTTATGTTTTCCTTAGGAGACCACTTTGAGATGCACCAGAAGTGCTAAGTAAATGTGTAATGAAGTGGAAGTGCATAAACCAGAACACTGGCTGAACCTCTCAGCCTTTGGAAGCTGGATCAATTTTACAAAAGAAAAGCATGGCTATTTTGAGATGAGGGCTGAGAAGAATTCAGTCTGATTTATTTTCTAGTCAGTAGTAGAACTGGGAGTAGGAGTGCATGCACCAATATTGCTCCACTGTCTCATTCACTTGCTTGTTCACTCATTCATTCCTTCACTCACTCAAGAGATACGTTTTGAATTCCTACTATGTCTCAGGCATTGGACTGTTATAGTTTTCAGGAATTACAAAACAAAAAGCCTCTCTTCCTACAGAGATTATGCTTTTGTGTAGTGTTTGATTCGCCCAGTGTTTCCTTCCAGATTTTGAAAATTTCTTTAAAGACACAGGAGAGTGCATACTCCATTTCAAAACCGATTATAACTGCCACAATAGCACAGAATAATATTTGGTTTTGTTGAGTGAGTAGTAATTTTAATATCCACAAAATTACTTCTAAGTTTAAATAAGAAGAATACCATTCAGCTGTGGAAATGTGGGGCCATATGCTGTCTAAGTGCACCTCATTTTCACCGGTTGATCATCACCCTCGCACTAGTTCAGCCTTCTTCCAGGACTACAGTTTAAGTGCCATAATTCATACACCACATGTAACTTCAGGAGGTCTTTCACCTTGTAAACAAACACAATTAAACGTGTTGAAAATTATTCATGACCATCTGATGACAATAGAAAGCAAACCTTTTGCAGATACTCATTGAGATCTCCTTGTGATTCTCTAACTAGTACCAATCGCCTTGTATGCTAGACATTGCCCTCTTATAGTTAGAAGTTGTCCTCTCCCACATTTAGACAGCCATACTATAAGCAAATCTCAGGTTAATCTTTTCATTGTTGTTCTACTCCAAACTGCAGTAATCCTCCACTGATCAACAAAGACTGTTCAGTGTTTCTTCAGTTGAATATACAGGGGCTGACCTAGACCCTCTCCCCAGCCATCCTGATCTCATCTGCGTCCATGTTACCCTTGAATTCTCCCTCACCTCTTGTAGGGCTTGAAACAGCCCTTCATTAGTGAACTTCACACTCCACATTCACCAGTATTTCTGAATACTGGATGAAATCCAAGCAGTGAACATGGAAGGGGAGCCTGCATCAAATGTACTTGCAGACACAGATTTGCACTGAAGCCCTTGGGGCCGGTTGTACTCAGCACTTGGAAGAGCATCCAGAGCCTGTGTCTTTGATATAGAAGTTCTCCAGAGGAAAAGGGAGGTGGCAAGTACCCTGGGAAATTAGGTCTCCTGCCAGCATGTCAGACAGCATGCCTCTTGCCTCAGCTCTTCTCTGTGCCACACGGGATACGGGACATCCTAGGCACAAGCAAACTCCAAAATACTTTTGTTAAAAAATTAGAACCTTCAAAAACCTGCTATGTTAGTATTGGACTCTAAAGAGGAGACTGCTTTTTCATTTACATAGGAAATTGAAATACAGGTTACAGAATCTTGAGTTTCATCTTCTGAATAGATCATAGAGTATGGTACAAGGTCAGACTGGCATGAAATCAATTGTAATCTGCCAGCAAGCCATTCTAACCTCTTTAAGAGTTTCCTTTTATATTTTCCTCTTTATAGAAAGAGTAAAGTACATTTAAAGAAAATCTCATCAAGGCAGAATATCTTTTAATATTATTTTTTTAATTGGTTGCTGCTGTAGTGTGACCTAAAGCCTCTAGTATTTAACCCTCTGTGCAACTTTGACTAATGAACAAATTTTCTCTGCTGTAGCAGTCTTGCTAAGTGTCTTTTATAGGGTTTTAAAAAATTACAGTGTATTATGAAAACCTCAAACCCTCGACCTAATTGATTGGCTGTTGGTGATGCCATCTCTGTAACTGTAATGTTCCTTAAGTGCACAGACCTAACTATTTTTCTTATTTTTATATAGCAGTTCCATTTTATAATGACATTAAGCTATTCTGAGCGATACATTTCTGGACAGTTATTGCACTTGGGTAGAAAGTGTCATCTGGCTTTTAGCCTTGTGCCTTATAACAGCAACCAAGGCATAAAATGATCGCCCAGAAAATGTACTAGGCTTTACCTCATTACTTAAAAATAAATCTTGGAGTATGGTTCTGTTTCAGAAAAGATTTGGTGGGTTGATTTATGAACATAATTAAAATATAAGTGATGAGCTCTGGGCTATTGAATCAGCCATCTGGGTTGCTCGGTGTTTTGACGTACTCACTGTAGACAGGATCTCCTTCCTAGCAGAATCTAACATACCTGAGTTCTAGAGGTAGCAGTGTGGAATCCCAGGGTTTCTATTTCACCTGTAGAGATTCCTAAAGGACCTCATTCAAGGACAAAGGCAGGGGGACAGGATTTGTTTCCAAGTTTCCATTGCCCAGGGACATACCTTGCCTCATAGACCTCCCATTTGATGCAGAGGATACAAAAAACATCTCAGGTGCTAATGGCTGTCTAACAGACATCCCCATAAATACTGCCTACACCAATAGAGGGGACATTTTTCTGTATTATACCATAAGCAAACTCATTTACTTTTTCAGCTAGTCAGGTAATTATGGCAGCTGTACCTATAACATCTTCTCCCGATTTACCTAAAAAGTAAATTGGGAAGTTCAGTTATCTAATGATAATGTATTTTCTGTCACTTAGCATATGATTGTTTTTATATTAATTCCAGGTATAGCAAGTGCTTAGCTTGTTCTTCCTGATTTATATGTGTAATTGACAACTAGTAAACAGTTCATTAGGAACATAAAAAAGCATTTAACTAAAACAAACTCAGTTTTACTGAAGAGGCACGGCGGATTAGATTTTTCAACACTCTCTTTATTATTAATGGAAGTTGAGCATGTAAAACTCTTAATGCACTGTACTGAAAAATATACCCTCTCTGTTTGCTTGTAAATTGCATGAAGGGAAAAAATAAAACTGATGGAAACTTTCCATATAGGCCAGCAAGCATTCTGCTTCTCCTGAATTAATGGGCCTAAGTCAGCAGCGCATGAAAATTGTAGCCCTTTTGTGGATCACAGATTAACCTATAAGCAAATGTTATATTTTAGCCCAAATTCTGAGCTCTAAATTTAGCTTTGGTGAGAATGGTTCATGGGTAAAAGTGACAGAGGTCCCCTAACCAGTAACTATAGTGCTGTGTCTTGTTTCTAAGTATGAACTCAGGTGACAGGTCTTTTGTTATCTGTGTGTTCAGTGTCATAAACTTCTCCCATTAATTTTTGTGTATCTTTAAAAAAAATAGATTTCATCAACTAACTGTGGTTGGGGGAAGGCCTTTTACAACAAAAGCAGACACACA
Source organism: Thryonomys swinderianus (assembly GCA_004025085.1). Taxonomy (NCBI): domain Eukaryota; kingdom Metazoa; phylum Chordata; class Mammalia; order Rodentia; family Thryonomyidae; genus Thryonomys; species Thryonomys swinderianus. The sequence goes on from PVIC010024759.1 coordinate 7,461, forward strand.
TATGTCAGTCTCTAGTTATATTTAGCCAAAGATGTGGTTCATAGTTCTAAAAAGGTGTACCTGGGAGCTGCTCTTCATTCGTCTTTGTATTCAGTGCTAATTCAAGGTCAAACATAAATATATTTATGTTTTACGAGTATTTCCACCTTAAATGCCCCTACTATTTTACTCCTAAACATTTTTTTCACCAACAAGGGCAAGAATAGGAGGGCTGGAGATTTAGCTCAGTGGTTCTGGTGCCTGCCTAGCAAGCGCAAGGTCCCTGGTTCCATCCCGGTGACCACATACAACAGTACCGGGTGTAGTAACTCATGCCCACCAGTAATCAGCACCACATACCACAGTGCTGGACATAGTGGCTCACTCCTGTAATCCCAGCACTCTGGAGGCAGAGGCAGGAGAATTGCTGTGAGTTCGAGGCATGCCTGGGCTACATAGTGAGTTCAGGGCCAGCCTGAACTACAAAGCAAGACCCTGTCTCAAAAAAAAAAAATATGATTGTGTCACCTATTTCCTATTTTGCAAGGGTCATCCGGAGCTTTTGGCCTTGTCAACTTGATGTTCTGTGGCAAGAGAAAGTACTGCCAATTCAGAGTGTGCAATGTCTGTCAGGGGAATCTCTTAAAAGGTCCTGAATGGCATACACTTTTCAGAAACATGAGAGAAAGATTTGTGCTAGGATCCACACCATAAAAATGCATCTGGAAACAGCTTCCTGTGCAGCTACATAACTGTGAACAGGATGAGCGTGGCGGAGACCAGCCATATTTCTGTCTTCCCCCTTTTTCCATAGGATGAATGTTAATGAGCCAAACAAGGCATGTAAAGGGCCAAGGGCCTGTTGTTTAGGTGGTGTGACTGTCTGAGAAAGCAAAAGTATGGTAATTGTTTTGACCTTTCAGCCAACTGATGTCTTGCCCTCTCTCACTTATTACTCTTGGCTACATTTCCAAAAATATACATTTACAGAGCCACAGAATTAAATGAGAAAACTGATTTAGGGATTAGCCTAGGTTGGATCAGCATAGGGAAAAAAACCCAATCGCATTCACGTTTTATTTGTACATGTATTTGTATGTCTATCCATGTTGATTCCAACTTCTCCAGCTTCTCTCCCCATTCCCCACGACATTCACAAGGCCATTTTTAAGTAGCTAATGGAGAGAATATTCACATCACTTTCCTACATACTTTATTACATTAAGAATCTATACTTGGCTTTAATTACAGCGTACTGGTAGAAAATGTAGTTCAGAAATCAGAAATCCATCCCAATATACCTTCCGTGATGCTCAGGTTAGGCTTTCTCTATGACCTATTTACTTCATCCTGTGGTTTCAAATTCACATCCCTAAAACTGGGTTTATTCTCCAACCAAGATATTTCCTGTAAAAAATCAGTTCGAGTAAATGGCAGCTTCACTTTTCTTTATGCTGAGATATGCCAGCTTCACTGGGAACCACCTGAACCTCCCATTCTTTTCTTCCTAAAGCTGAATGGAATTCGGCACTTGTGCCTTTTCCATTTGAAAACAAGAGGCTAGAAGAGGCAAACTCATTAATATGCAGTGTCACAGCATATTGTCGCATAGTAATATATGATATATGATAAAATGTATCAATTCTGAGTACCACAAATATCTGTGGCTTCACCTCAGCATGAAGGCAAATGAGTTTCCTTTAGCTTGAGTGAATTTGGAGATAAACTTCAATGTAACAAAATGTATTTCACAGGAAATGTTTGATGTGGTGCAGTTGGCTTATGAATCTCTTATCTATTTGCAATTCACTCCTTAGAGTTATTAGTCAATTTAATTTGAGCAAATGCCAGGATTACTAACTAATTAGAAGGATGTTACTGAAGGCGTGAGGATAAGGAGAGAGGAGGTGCTGTGGGGTAGTAGCATGGGGTTTGTGGCAGCAAGTGTGAGTTCTTGTCTGATGATATCATTTGCTAAACATGATACTTTGTGTTGTTGTCACACAGATAAGCCTCAAGTGCATATTCAGATGACTTATCCTGTACAAGGCCTAACCCGTGAAGGGGACGCGCTTGAGTTAACATGTGAAGCCATCGGAAAGCCCCAGTAAGTCCTGAAGGCCAAGGTTGGCAGAGGGTTATAAACTGTAAATGTCACAACACAAAGATGTACGTTCGTAACTCACCATCACCTGCTTCTGCTTATAAAGGATAAAAGAATTTTTGGAAAATAAAGACTATTCACTTGGGGATAGGAAAAAATATCCATGATTCTTAATGGTCAGGATTGGGAGAAAAATGCCAGCTAATATTGAGATCTCAGCTAATGTGATTTTATTAATCTCAACTTGATTGTCAGGATGATTTTCTGTTTCACAAACTATAATCCTAATTTTTAGTAAGCCCACAATCTAATGGTATATGTGCTACCTCCTGTATTATTGTCTAAGTTGCTGGAAAGCTGGCTTTCAGACTCAATAGGCTGCTGTGTTTAGGGATAGTGCTAGGCAAGCAGATTTGCCCCACCTTTAATTTGGCATCTCTGGCCCTCAAAAGTGTCACATGTGACTCTGAAATATTTCTTTAGAAAGTACAAATTCAGGAACCTTACTGAAAGACTAAAGTGAATTAGGGGAATGTATCACCACTAAATGTGGTGTTTTTTTTGTTTTGTTTTGTTTTTGTTTTTTTTGAGACAGGGTCTCGCTTTGTAGTTCAGGTTGGCCCTGAGCTCACTATGTAGCCCAGGCAAGCCTTGAACTCAGCAATCCTCCTGTCTCTGCCTCCCAAGTGCTGGGATTACAGGCGTGAGTCACAAAAAAACCCATTAAATATTTTTCCATGTTCTTCTGAAATTTGAGAATCTTTTGTCTGCTAAGTAAAAAATTTTTAAACTATTTCTTAGAGGGCAAAACTATGCCCGGTAGTTGAAGAATAGGTCAACATTAGGATTAAGGACACTCAAACTTCTAGCGATAACCAACAGAAAGACAGCATTGAGCTCCCTCTGCTGTCCCCATGGCATGATTTTTTTTTTAAAGTCACAGAGTTTTGCTTTACGTGTGTCATCACAGTTTTCAGATAAAAGGTTGCTAGCAAAGTAAGTAAACTTCCTGAAAACCCTTGGGGAAGTGATCGCCACAGGAGAGCGAAGAGATGACCTAGGTCCTGAGCACAGAGCGCAGAGGGGAGCCTGGCAGTGGTCAGGGCCTTCCCTCACATCTCAGCCCTCCTTGTTTTTATACTTATCACTCTATCAACTGGAAGACCCCTCCCTTTGTATAACCTCGGGGACCCTAAGGGTGACCTTTGGAAGATGGAAAGAGGCCTCTGTTTCGCTTTTTCTCTGGTGTTCCCAAGTTACTTGGTTCAGAGCACTTCAAGCTTTGATAGAGCAGTCTTTTTCACTTTGAAGCCACTGCAGAAAGATCCAGATTTTTTTTTAAGCAAACTAAAGTGTGCCCCCCAATTAGCAGCTTGTGTTGCCTCCAGAACAGTCCAGTGAAAGGGGAACCATTTTCAGAGGCCTCTTGGCACTTCCAGCATCTGAATTCAGCCATGTTAACGACATTTACAGTATATGGCTTGCTAACCTATATTTTATCTCTGTATTTTTTTTCCCCCTGAAGAAGGTACTGTGTTCAATTGAATGTGCCATGGGGACAGTAAATTACATGTTTCCTGCAGGACATTTTATGCCAGAGAGGGTATTTGTTTGTTCCTTTCAAATAGGAATGGGTATATGGTTGTGTGAGCAAGCTCACATTACTTGGCTGCTAGCCCTACGAGCCTATTACCTATTTATTTTCTCAAGAAATTGCATACAATAAAAATGGTAATTTAACTTGCCATTAAATGTTGTGAATATTCTCAACACTTACCCCCACTGATTGTTTCAGCTGTCAAGCAGCAGGACATTAGGTCTGATTGCCAGGCAGACCCATTTGCCGTCGCCTACAAGGAGGACATATGCAGTACTAATTTTTAAATAATTTACTGGGTTGTGATGACAAACCCATGTGTAATTAAAGAAAACTTGTAACTTCACATCCCGTTTGAAAATTGGAATGCTACTTGACAGAGCTAACTTGAGTGTCCATTCATCATTAAGCATGAGCCCTTCTTTGTATCACTGCTCCTAGAGACAGGTGGTTAGGAAGTTACCTCTGCACTCACATCTCTCTTGTCCTTCCTTAAAATGAAGGTTTTAGGCTCAAGGTATGGCTGGGTAGTTAGGCACTTGCGTAATACATGCGGGTTCTGGGTTCTGTCTCCCACATGGCGGAGGCTAAAAGTTTTCAGGCACACTTGGATTTTACATAAGGTTGGGGGAGATGTCTTGAAGAGCAGAAATTTGAAAAATACACCTGATATGAGTGCATTTTGGGATCTGGAGAGTCTTCAAAATTTGCCTTTTTTCTAATGATACAATGTGGTACTTTCTCTGATGAGCAGGTTTTCTTGGAGGACTTACGGGGTGCGTGTAGAAATACGCCCTGCTGTAATTAACTCGAGAACCCTGGAGGACTGCAAGGACACTCACAGGAAAAAAGTAGAGCGATGTGTAGACCCAAAAGGGCTAAGAAAGAGAGGTAGTACTGGTCAAGAGGCAGACATACAGGTCTTATATGTTTAGTAACTATTAGATTAGTGCCTGTATAACTAGCCAAGAACTTGCTTTTATTTTTCTAATCAATGACATGATTAACAATGAATAAGCGCTTTCCTGCTTAAACTGCTGTAAAGCCACCAGCAGGGCATAAATGTAGGGCCCGCTTGTTCATTTGCTGATTCATTGAAGGTAAATTGGAAATGAAGACTCCTGTTTGTGGTTGGTTGAGATTTTTTTTTTAACACCTGATCATGTTTTGTTGTTGTTGTTGTTGTTGTTCCCTAATTATATTCCAGATAGATTTTTGGAGACTTCATGCTTATAATTCTGGAAATTTAAAGTCTCTCCAGTAGGCCCTCTTTTAATTGTATCACCCTGCATGGGATTCACGGAATGTGTGGCGGGGAAGTTTGCTGCAGATATCTTAATGAGAAATAATAACGTGGCTGGCTGTTCTCCCCTCTCCTCTGCAGGCCTGTGATGGTGACCTGGGTGAGAGTGGATGATGAAATGCCTCAACACGCTGTACTGTCTGGGCCCAACCTGTTCATCAATAACCTAAACAAAACAGATAATGGTACATACCGCTGTGAGGCTTCAAACACAGTGGGGAAAGCTCACTCGGATTATATGCTGTATGTATACGGTACGTGAGCAGATAAAACACTCCTCTACCTGACTCATTCGAGCATAGCTGCTACTTGGGATTTGCTCCCAGAGCTTTTGGTTAAGTTGACTATCAAAAGCTAGTTGGTTTCCTTCAATAACTTAAAGAAGCCTGGCCCGAGGTGGACCCCAGTGTCTCCACCTAGGTCGCCAGTGACTGTTCCTCTCTCCCTCTAATCGTGAGGATTTCCCACCACATCAGTCCCTGGTCATGCTGAGTAGGAAAGCTGTGTCCTCAGGCACAAGCCATGGAGATTATGTTAGAAGTAATAACTGCAAAATTCAACCTTACCAATTAGTGGCTTTCAGCTCAGAAAGTTTATTCCTGGTGGTATTTTCTTGTGATGCCTGGGCTAGCCTTTCTCCTGCTTTGATGAGCAGAACTATCCTATTTTCAGCATGAAACTATTAAATTCCTGAAGATGTTACAAGCCAGTAAATACATACTTGGAGCAAATACAAGGTCCTTGGTAGCTACGTAACCCACATAGAGCTTCTGCCTTGGATGCAAATGCCTTTTGTAAAATGTGTCTTGTTTTTTTAATCAGTATTTTTTTTACAGGATCATTAAAGTCTATCATCATGCATTTAATTCTGTAAACAATATTTACTGAGCATCTACTATGTGATAGGCATTTTCCCTTAAGATCTTACTATTCATTTTGTATACAGTAATTTCTATAGAGTCGAGGAGAGTACTCCCTCTATAGTCTTAATAATGTCAAATTGAGTCTCTCTCATCCAGCTGAAGTCTGTTATTTTGTGCTACAGAAAATAATCATGAACGGACTTGACATAGAATGAATAAGCAGAAGCATCAAAATTTCAATGGCATAAAAAACATGAATAGGGGCTAAGGGGCATTTCTTCATTTAAACATCTACATAATAAAATGCAAGTGTACGTGAGTATATGCATAGGCACACATAAATTACACAGTGAGACCTTAAAACCTGGACACTTCTTTAGGAAGAAACATGGGAGGGGTACCTTCTCAATCAAATAAAAGCCTGCTTTACACCAAGTCAACGTGATTATTAAAATACACTTTTTAATCTGTATTTGAGGATTTTTCCCCCCAGCATAATGCAAAAGAAAAAGGACACATGTTTGTAGACTTGTGGGGTGTGTTTGCTTTGCACACTGCCCTGTACCATCAGTGGTCAACACATAGCATTCCTTCAATCTCCCCGGAAGTGAAGGAAATCCACGCGAAAGGCGCAGCTGCTTGGTGTTGGTGAGAAAGGCGTGCAGCCTGCGGAGCTGCCTCGTTCTCAGATTATTCAGAATCTGCACCCCGTGGCCTGCTTGATGGACTCTGAGCCCAGCTCTTTTTAAGTGAGAAATTTCCACCAGTCCTTTATATGTTTCATGATTCAAAGGTGTAAGTTAACTACAGACTCCATTTTGATTTATTGTACCCATGGTTCCTGCACCTCCAGACAGGAAACATTCTGAGAGTTTGGTGGGTAGACAGAGAGGAGCGTATAGCCAGCCTCTGTGCAGCGCTCACTTCCTCCCCTGCTGCCATGTGACCTCATCTAATCTCGCCATGAGGCAAGTGTTACAACAAAATGACGTTTAGAAGCATCATACAAGGCTGCCAGATAAGTTTGAGACCATAATACAGCACTGGGACTCCAGTGTCCACTGCAAAGTTTCTCTTTCTTTGTAAATCCTGCCTGCCTTTCTGCCTTCCAGTAGCTCATGGAGAAGAGCTCATTTTTTTTCTTTAAATTAACCTCTGGGCCATAGTGTATTGTTTGAAAGACAAGAAAAACTGAAACTTACCTGTATTGCAATCACATTTCCATACATGTGCCTCCCTGACAAGACGGGCCACCACAGTACGCTACTATCTCCTCAGTCAGTGGTACCAACACAGGCAAGAGTATCAAACCTGTTCTATTAATAAAATAATCCAGCAATTTGAGAAGATAGTGGCCACCCTTTTTTTTTTCTTACCAAAACTGACTTATAATAATATTAGAGCAATTGAGGAAGTAATTTATGAACTCAAAGTTGATGTACTTCTAGAATGTCTAATTCTCTAGAAATGACTTCTGTGTTTTGAAGGAGCCAGTTTAGTGCCTGAACCCCTGTGATTTCATTAGTTTCAATTCTGTTTTTTAAATAGTGGTCTTGTATTACTCTCGTGATCCAAGCAAAGAGTGGTCACCTAGTATTAGCATTTAATTTTTGCCGGTTTCTTGAGCTAGATGTAAGGGACACCGTTTGCCCTAATAGGAATGAAGATAATTAAAAGTGTGTGGTTTTCACAAAACAAGAACTGGGGACCCCTCCCTCAATCTGTGCCATTTCTAGTCTTACCACTTCGGGGGCCATATTCATATTTTCAGTTCACATTCAGATCCACCTTTGATGTAGTGTAGATAGTACACATTTTATGCCGATTATTTTTAGAAATAGCCCTATATACATATCAAGAGAAGTCTGTGAAATACACATATTCTTTTTAATGGTAATATTGTAATTGAAGCAAAACAGAAAAACCACATTAATTTCCCTCATCCTGGGCAAGAGATCCCCGCCCTGTGAACATAGTTCCTTCATGCAGGGGAGGGCGAGGTGACTTGGCTCACTGTACTAGGTTTCTCTCTGCACCAGCCACCAGGGCAGGTATAGCCTCATCCAAGTGAGTTGCTGGGCCACAAAATGTCCCTCCACCCAGAGCCTCCGTAGAGGGTGCCAAGAAACAAGATTGAACACAGTGCCTGAATCACAGTGCTCTGTACCCTGTTCTTTTTTAAAGGGCACTTTTTAATTACTAATCTAAATATCTCCTACTTTGTGGAGGAGAATGAGTTTTGCTTCGTTTTGATGATGTAGTTCTCTTGGGATTCCGGTGAGGCTGCATTAAACAGTGCCACCTGCCTATGTCCCTAACTTCCAGGAGCAAAGTCTCCCATAAAACAGAACTGTTTGTTGTCACTGCTCATCAAATTCATGCAAGTATGTTTGTGTGAGAGATGCCTTTTTTGAGGAAAATTAACAACTTTGGATTATTGATCAGTGGTAGGAATCCTATGATGTAGACCTTAAAACCAGGCACCAACCAAAACGGGTTTCATAAACTTTCAGGAAGTTGGGCAAAATCCAGTAAAGGTACAATATATAATTAAAGTTTTGATGTATTAATTAGACAATCCGAGAGCTCACTTGAAGATAAAAGGACACCAGATGTATCAGGGAGAAAAAGTTGACGTGCTTTAGATAAAATTTAAAATCAAAAGCCTTCAAATCGTCTTATGCTCTATTATAGCAGAATGATTGCTTAGTTCAAAGTCTTGCTGACAATTTAACACATTCAGTTTGATCATTTGGGCTTAGAATTTTTTTCTCTTTCATATTTGCCCTTCCCTCAGCCCAAAATAATTTTTGAAATGATAGAATATACAGTCTATCAAATATCAGACAGGGGGTTCCCTATCGGGTTCCTGGCTTTGAGGGTCAAACTTCATTTATATTTAGCTCTCTTGTTTACAAGACAGAAAATGTCCTTTTGGTTTTATCATTGTTGTCCACTTAGGTCAAGCTTCTAACAGGAGCAAAGGCAACTTATTAATATTTATAAGTTGTAAAATTTATTGACTTTTAAAAAACAAAATCTCAGTAAAATCTTGCATGCCTGGAACTTGATATTTAGTGGTGACATTCTCTCTTCTTTGTGTTTATTATGAGCATAGGAGTAGTTCTACTTCCTGCTGGGATGTATTGATGGTAAATAATGAAGTTAGCCGTTGTAGAGAGCAAGGGTGCAGCATACACTCACTCATCCTCAGCTGATATGAGCCCTTTAAATGGGGCGGTGTTTTCTTCTCTTTCCTCCCATCTGTTAAAATACAAATGAAATGATAGCTGTTGGACCCTCTTAGCACTGACTTAGCTTCACCTTTAAAATCCAGTGGGGGTGGAGAATGTCACAGATAGATAGTCTTAGATTTTTCCTCACTTCTCTGTTTCCCACCTCCTCATCCCTAATTCACTTCATTAATGAGAAATCTCTTTTCTTCTTTTCTTAGCTCTTCTACCTAAGACTTTGGGATATGATTACAAGACCTCGGTCTTTGACGGGAAAGACCTTTTGGTGTTAAAGGGGAAAGTCATCAAACAAACATCTCAATGTCTTCATGCTTTTGTTTTGTCATTACTGATCATTGTTGTGTTCAGCATTGTGGGTTTGATTTTCCTTTTTTTTTTTATCCAGATCCCCCCACAACTATCCCTCCTCCCACAACAACCACCACCACCACCACCACCACCACCACCATCCTTACCATCATCACAGGTATGGTACCTTCATTACCATTGAAATTGTCCTGAATGTGTATTGTCTCTCTGATATGTAGAAAAAGCAAAGTCCCTTTAAATCCTTGAAATCTAACTGTTCCTTTATTTTGGAACTACCAAGACATTAGATACTGTATTCTTAAATTGAATCTTGATGACCACAGAAAATCTTTAACATCCAAGCATTTAACAGTAGATCAGATATATTACAGTCTATGCATAAGGGAATTCTTTTAAGCATCTCTTTTGAAAGCAAAACCCTAGGAAAATGGCAGCCTGGCTACTAGAGAACACGCCGATAGCTTCTGCTTAGCCACAGCTGGCAAGATGGTAAGTATAGTGGCTTTTGATCATGACTTTGTCTTAATTTCATCTTAATCCACATGATGAAAATTCACTTGCCTACTTGGGCTATGCTCCTGAGTGTACCATGGGCCTCCCTGGACAAGGTGGACAAGATGGCTACCTGGTTCTACCTCTGTGACTTTATTTTTTTTCACTGTCTAAACCTCTTATTCAACATGAGCTTCACTATGCCTCATTTTTGACAGTCCCCAAGGTGGGGTACTATGCCCTCCCTCCCCTTCCTGGTGCCCTGGCTCTCGTAATGCTTCATGCTGCTTGTCCAGGAGCTGTGGGTTTCTTCTGCTACCAAAGTGGGGCAGCTTGTGACTGCACCATGACGTACAGTCTCTCAGCCACGTGTTCTGGTGTTCTGCAACACTGAACTTCTCTGTACATACCAACCGCCTCTCACCTTACTCTTGAGGCTCAGCCCCTCTTTAGCCCCCAGGATGTGCACCTAACTCCTTGCATCTGGGATGACAACTGTTCTCAGATCATTTTCTATACAGGAATTGGTGAGATGGAGTTGACAAAATATAATGTGTTCAGTGAAAGAAGAGATCTCATTGGTGGATGAAACAGAACAGATTGTCTAAATGGAGGGTTTTTTTCACTTTTCAAACTGCAATAGTAAAGAAAAAGAGAGAGCAAGAACCTTTAAATAACCCATTCTTGAGAATTTTTCTAAATATTGGTTACAAAACAATTAGAGTCTACCCCAAACTTTAAAACTTGAAAATCCATCAATTGGTTTTTCTGTGTCTCACTCTAAACTTAGCTCCTCCCTAGAATTCGCTTCCTAATTCTTGTCTGTGTGTGTCTTTGTTTTAGTTTTTTATTAGGTCTTTCTGTTTCTGAAGTAAACTGAGTTAATTGGCACAGTAAGTGTAATTGCTTATATTTTCTCTGTCATACCAAAGATGCTTCTTCCTAACTGGGACTTCAGAGCAACTGTGCTGTCAGCTTTGCATACTGAGAGCTCAGTCTCCACCTCGTACACTTCCTTATCTCTTCCCTGGTTGGTACAGTCCGGGTACTCTCCCACTGCCAGCTTAAGCCGTAGTTTCCTGCAGATGGCCACATCCGGGACATCACCTAACTCGTTCCTGCTCTGCATACGTCAGCCTTTGAAATAGGCCCGCAGTCTGTCTGTCTTTGCAGGAGCTGCCTGTGTGTGACCCAGCCTTTACCATTTCATCCAGTGTCAAAGTTGACATTTTTAAGGTGGTCAAGACCTTATTTGCTCTGAGTATAAACACATTTCTCTTTCCTACAGAGCAACACTTCTCATTTGTCGCTGCCCTTCTCGCTAACACAGGCTTTTCTGTGTAAGACCTTTAACGTTTCCAGAACTTCTACCCCTCCTAATCAATCTCAGCAAGTCAGCAAAGTCATTTCAGTTCAGAGCTCTTAATCCTTCACTCCAGACGAAAGCCAGTCTTGGGTCCTTGAGCGTCTACAACTCACTGTTATCACGGTTCCAACTGCAGAGACTCCATTTGAGAGGAAATTTTGAAAATAAACAATGCTATACTTCTGTCCTCATCAAAGGGACCTCTAAGATGAACTTCTCTTTGCTTCTGTCTCTCTGCTGCTGGCCTCTTAGCTCAAGGTGATATATGATGATCTCATAGAGGCACTTTGGTCTCTTGATGATAGCAGTTTAATTCTCTCTGCACACCAAATGCATCTGTGGTGACGAATGCCCAGATCTCTCACTGACACACCCAAGAGTAGTTAAACTGAAAGTGCAACTGAAAAAACATTGTGGAACCTTTGCCTCAATGGATGTGATCTTCCAGGCATGCTGTGTCTTAACAAGCACTCTGACATGTATTTATCTTGCGCAGAAGGTACACTTGTAGAGTTTAACATTTGCTCCTTTCTCCAAACAGATGAAAGTTCACGGAACTAAATGACTTTGTGTCCTATTTGAAAGATCCAAGCTATCCCTTAGATTTAGACTGATTCCTAAAAAATCTTCCAGACTGAATCCTGACGAAAAGATAGCTAATTTTCACTTGTTTCTTGCATAGTTTGGAACATTACAGTTACCATTATCCTTAAAAGCTTCAACAACTAAATCCACGACAGTAACGTAAAGCTGGAGCCTAAAATAAAATAAGGCCTACAGACATCTATTTCTTTTACTCCAGTTAAATGCAATAACTGAAACCCATTCCCCAGGTCAGAGTTTCATTACTAGAAAATGTACAAATACAATAGAAAAATATTTTTAGACTCTAGAGGTCTTAGTTGATTTCTGATTTCTCTGAAAGGAAGTGTTCCAGTGTCATCTTTTATCTTCTGCAACTGTATAATCGAATTGTTCCCCTTGTTAGGAAGGCAGACTGTCATTCTGTTCCAGGTCACCCGACTCCCTCAAAACACGTGAAAGCTTCGTCCTGGACTGTCTTGGAAGAGAGGGATTATAAACCCATCCAACTCTACACTTTGCCACCCAAAAACATAAGCATCATGGGTAGGAGGATCAGAGTTCACTCTGCTGTCTGTCCCTCCCTGGAGCCATTCTGGTGCCCTCTGTGAAGTCACACATCTAAGGGGCAGCCTTATCTAGGGAGAAACTTCACAGTGCTTAGAGTATTGAAAGGAATATTCAGTGACAGTTTGCTACATGAACATAGTTGTGGCTTTACCACTAGGAAGCCATTAACCTCATTAGAATTTCTTAACAAATAAATAATTCAAGGGGTAGGATTGAATCAGGAACCATTCAGAGTTTCTTAGTGACTCACCATGAGATTCCTTATTGTCTCTGTTCTCTTTTGCGTTAAATGATGTTCTGACCATAGGTTTCAATTCCGCTGTTGTTTTGGGAGTTCCCACCCTTTTTTTTTTTAAAGTCAGTTTGTCTATGTAGATTTATCCATAAAGATATATATAATATAGGGCCAGGGATTTAGCTCAGTAGTTCCAGGTGTCTCCTTTGTAAGCTCAAGGTCCTGAGTTTGATCCCCAGTAACCACATATTACAGTGCTGGGCGTGGTGACTCATGCCCATAATCCTAGCGCTCAGGAAGCAGAGGCAGGAGGATTGCTGAGTTCGAGGCTTTCCTGGGCTACATAGTGAGCTCCGGGCCAGCTGGAACTACAAAGTGAGACCCTGTCTCAAAAAAAAAAAAGATATATACTGTAATGTGGAAAAACAAACTTCATGATGTAAATTTTGTTTGTAACTTTCTTCTTAATTGACTTTGTACATATGTATGTATGTACATATGTACATTAGACGGATGTAACATTAGCTACTTTTTTTTTTTTTTGAGACAGGGTCTCACTTTGTAGTTCAGGCTAGCTTTGAGCTCCCTATGTAGCCCAGGCAAGCCTCGAACTCAGCAATCTTCCTGTCTCTGCCTCCCTAGTGCTGGGATTACAGGCGTGAGCCACCACACCCGGCAACATTAGCTACTTTAAGCTTGGTGATAGCTTTAGACTGTCTTTCTCTGTCTTTGTCCCTTTCTCCCTATCTGTCTCTCTCCCTTCCTATCTGTCTGTCTCAGTTGGATCTCAGTTTTTTCTCATAATCATCCTAGGGAAACATTTTGTGTTTCCCTCCTCTGTTTATTTGGGTACTGTATTGTTCCTGCCTGGTTGCATCTTGAATTAGATGCCTGATGACACGTTCCATAAGAAGGACTCAGTGGTAAACACCCTAAGCACCTTAAAAATAAAATTCTGGCCAGGAGGAGTTCAACCTTTAGGTCACACTGTACATGTGGCTGCCATAAATTAAAAAATTAAAACCACTTTAGAATAAATAAGAAATGAATAGCTATAGGGCCAGATTCTGAAACACATTACAAAAAAGTCCTTTTGCAAAGAATGAAGTAGGTCATTTCTAAATGAGTTTTTCCCTTTTTTAAAGTACATATTCAATTAAATATTCTGTGTTTCTTAGAAAAGAAAATAGCAAGACTTTTCTTATTGGTGTCAAAGTACTCAAAATCCAATATACCTTGGAGAAAATGATTCTTACCCCTGGGCCCATGTTATTATTTTGGCTTTCACAGTCTGATATAAGCTTTTTTCATGTTAATGTGCATTAAATCATATAAATACAGAAGGTGGAATGTGCCAAGTGAGAAAACTCAAACCCAAAGCACATTTTTGTAGCTCTTGGGTACAAAGGAAAGAGAATACTCTCTCTTCACCAGGTCTTAGCTTAATGGTTGCTAGTCTGCACTCTTATTAGTTGCATTGGTTCAAAGAATATAAGCTAGTCTGCTTTTGAACTCCTTGAACCCCTTAATATATAATTAGAGAAGAGATGATACACTTTGGAACAACAATAGGACACACTGCCTTTGAGTAATTCTGAAGCAAAAGGCAGTGGGTGCCAGAGGACAGCATCATAGAAGCAGACTTCAGTTTTTGCTGTCAAAGAATGGGTAGAATGTAGATAAGAGAGGGTGGCAGCTTGAAAATGAAGCGTGAAGACCCGACATTACTTCAAGCGTCCATCTTCAGTGTTTGTATTTTCTGTGTGTTTATGTTCCAGGCATAGATTAAGGCTTTGTGGCTAGGCAATATGCATCTTTCATCCTAGAGTGTTTATTAGATTGCCTTTTTTCTAAAGTTGGCATCTACTCCATTAAGACTGTTTTTCGTTCATTAGGTATCAAATACTTACTTTTATGTCAATTTGTCTAGGGACAAGGACATTATTATAGCACCGGTAAGCACTGACGAGCTGCCTTCTACATGAGGAGCCCCCTTTCCAAGTTTTTAACCCCAGGAAGTGCACACCCATGTTTCCCATACTGTCCTATCTGCCTCTTTATTTTGCTAATGACAGTGAACCTGTTGCAAATAGCACTATAACCAACCAGTTTTGATTCGTATTGGTTTAGGGAGGCATGAAAGAAATTAGAATGCTGCGTGTGTTGGAAGCCACTACACTCCACATTGTTGTGGGATGATTGGTTTTGTTTTGTGTGATACAAAGATTGAACCCAGGCATTTGCACAGAGCTACATCCCCAGCTTCTTTTTTTATTTTGAGACAAAGTTTTACATAGTTGCCCAAGCTGGGTTCAAACGTCTGATCCTCCTATCTCAGCCTATGAGATTTCCAGGATCACAGATGTTGATCACCATGCCCGACTGCTACATCTTTCAAAACTGGTAAGAGATGGGAAACGAGATGAAGATTTTTTTTTCTAATCCTTCTATCGTAATTTAGTCTATATTTAAAAAATAATCTTGGAGGGCCGGAGGGTTAACTCAGTGGTTCCGGTGCCTGCCTTGCAAGCGCAAGGTCCTGAGTTCAATCCCCGGTAACCACATATAATGCTGGGCGTGGAGACACTCCCACTAACAATCAACACCGCATACCACAATGCCGGATGTGGTGGCTCACGCCTGTCATCCCAGCACTCTGGAGGCAGAGATAGGAGGATTGCTGAGTTCGCGGCGGCTTGCCTGGGCATCATAGTGAGCTCAGGGCCAGCCTGAACTACAAAGCGAGACCCTGTCTCAAAAGCAAAAAAATAATAATAATAATAATAATAATAATCTTGGAGATAGAGACATGACATGGTCTCATGCTGAAGGTCTAGCAACAGTGGACATTAATTTAAGAATTAAGTTGAGGTTTTTCAGGACTAGAAAGTACATTGTCTTGGTAGAGGGAGGTGAAAGATTTTTCAGGAAAGGCAAGCAAGCCCCTCTGGAGTCCACTGCAAGATGGACATTAGCCAGATTTACAGAGCCCCTCTCCTCTCCCGGGCACACCCACCCGGGCAACACACTCTCCGTTTTCCTCCCCTGCCCCGCGACTTCCTCGGTTCAGTCCCGCCCAGCATTCATACATACCAAGATATAGCAGTTGTTTTCCTTGTTAAATGAAACCACTATACAGATTCCTATTATTTCACAGAACATCTGGTTTGCAAATGAAAAGATCTCAGGGGCACAGCAGCACAGAGTGAACAGTTCTGAAGAAGCTTTTAACAAAACTTGAAATTGCTTAACCAAAAAAAATGAGAAAAAAAGTGAACTCCCCTTCCTGCTGTTCTGTGGCACGCAGTTTCGTCCCTCGAAGGGGAGATGACATTAAAAGTAAGACTGCTTTATTATGGCTCTCCTGTTTGGGGCTTTTAGCTTCAGTTCTCTTTCTATCTACTGCTCTCATCCCTAAGAAATGGGAGTTTAATTAAAACAAAGGTAGTTGACAAGAAAATTCACCAGGAAACCACCAGAGTAAGTTTCGATGTTTTACTTTTCAAAACTTATTTTTGTTTTTGGTACATTTCAAGTAAGTTAAAAGAAAGAAAGGCACCTATATTTAATATATACTGGCCAGTTCAGCACAACTATGGAATAAAATTGTCAAGGGAATTCCTCGCCTGCCCTACTCTCTAGATTTAATGCACCTTCATAGCACAGACTGAAGGGGAATTCAATTAAGAAAACCCATTGGCTCCTTATTGACTTTAGTTAAGAAAATAAACTGGGAGAAAGTGTATTAAAATATGTCTGGGCTGCTTAGTATGCTTTCACTTAAGCTTATGGCAATCAGAATTGGGGAATTTAAATTCTTAATAATTAAACTTTGCTTCTGAGTAGATTAGGTTCTCTAGGTTATTCCACTGTGCGTTTTTTTTTCCTTTTTAATGTGAACCCTGCTCTCACACACCCCAAAACATAGCCTTGCAGCGAAGCTGTGCATTATAAAGCAAGAGCACCCCAGATCAGTGGGGGAAGAAAGAGTACTTATGGTTGTGAATTTAATTTTGTTCTAGGATTTTCATTTTCATTTATGGCACCCGTTGTGTTTGAGACCACAGACTAATTTATGGATTAGTTTTAAACCCCCAGTCTGTCACACTCAATGAACAATTCTGAGTTGGAGAGAATCCATATGAAAGGGTTAGAATGTGCCACAGTGGAGCTCACACATGACTGTTTCAACTCAATATTGCCCAGCTGCCTCACATGCAGTAATTTATTTTTTATGTTTCGCTAGTTGGTTAAATGGCCACTGTCTCTGATCCCACACATGTCAGAGCTCTTTTGTTTCTCATTTTGTAAATATCTTATGCTACCACATGAAATATATGGGATATTTAGACAGGGCGGTGTACACTAGGGCTGAGCCTGAGAAGTCAATATGTAGGGAATTGCAGGCTGGCGAATTAGTTCAGTGGTTCCCATGCCTGCCTAGAAATGCAAAGTCCTGTGTTGATCTCTGGTAACCACATACAACAATACCAGTTGTGATGACTCACACCCACCAGCAATCAGTACCACATACCACAATGCCAGGTGTGGTGGCTCATGCCTATAATCCCAGCACTCAGGAGGCAGAGGAAGGAAGATTGCTGAGTTCAAGGTTTACCTGGGCTATATAGTGAGTTCAGGGCCAACCTGAACTATAAAGCAGGACCCTGTCTCAAACAAACAAACAGCAACAACAAAAAGTAGGGAAGTGGAAGACTTTCTCCTAACAGTACAGAGCCTCTTCTTGGATTTCTCTGGGATTGTGTCATTAAACAGCTCTACAGAATGACTTCTAGGCCCTGTACACTTACTGGGTTTGCAAGAAAAGTGGAATTTTTGTTGCTGCTGTTGACCATATAAAGTAAATAAATATGCAATAAATTTGTCCTTATTGTAATTAAAATTAAAATAGACACAATAGCTCAGCTAGGCCTTTTTAATTTCATAACCCAATAGCACCACAAGTCCATCTCAACTTTCTGTGACCTATTTTTCTTACAGGCCTACCTCAAAGATTTTTTTTTTTTTAAGGCGGAAGCAAAATGAGGTTTAAAAAAGCCTTTATTGAAGCAATTAGACACTCATTTTTCAAGCTGATTACAGCATTTATAACCTACACTAGAAATTTTGTTTGCATTTCACCTATCCACTCAGGAAAGTCTCAAACAGTACAGTGACCCCACACATGGACTTACAGGGTTAGGCTTGTCCGTTGCTCCAGCTTCTGATTAAGACACCCTAATAAATCCTGTGTCATGGAGATGCACTCACTTCGGAGCCAAGGTGTCTGGTTTCTGCATGAAGTCATCATGCAATTATGGAGGCAAATGCGAGCCTGTTGTAGCACTCCACTACCGGGAGCACAGGCCTCGCAAATGAATTTTTACTGAATTCTTTCCTGAAACAGCCTCTTTCAGAGAAAGAGTCAGTGGCTCCTCTGACGTGCCCCAGTCTTGGTCTGGCTCTGTGGCCTACTGTGTCCCCGCTGTAGTCTCCCATTTATTGCTGATCGTGGGTTTGCCTTCCCCAGCTCCAGTAACTGTGTTGTGTGACTTAAACCTGTGTTTGCTTAACTGTTGTAGAGCGTGTTTTTCTTCTTGACATCCCTTTTTCCTCTTCTTGTGGGTGCAATTGATGGATTTCCTATGTCCAGAATGGAGAAGCAGGATGTACTCTGAACTTGCCTTC
>PVIC010024760.1:0-25791 GCA_004025085.1 Thryonomys swinderianus
GATGAGGGGAAGGAATAAATATGATACAGAAAGAAAATAAAAGAGCATGTATAAGGGGGGAGGAGGGGGGAGTGGGTAGGGATATGGGTAAAAATGAGAATTAACTTGTGGCATATACTGGTACAAATTTCCCAATGTTATATGTGATTTTGAGATGTATATAAATTGTACCAATAAAGAATTCAATTTAAAAAAAGATTAAAAGCAGGAGAAAAGACTAAAGAAACATGCTTTTGATGACAATTCTTATTTTTCTGTCATATAGACCTATCCTAGTGCACCCCAACTATTCTGTTCAAAGAAATGCTTTACATAATTGGAGTCATTTTATAGTGCAACTCTTAATTTTAATATTCCTGACATATATATGTGTTGCACTATATTCATTTCATAATGTTAAAAAGTCTCTTCACATTTCTGTCTTTTTCTCAAAGTATGGAGGTCCAAACTGAAAACTGTTTTATCACCATTATGCTCTCAATTCCTGAATTCTCCTTGTACTATTTTATCATAGAGTGGTGATGGCAAATGTTTTAGAGCTTCTGAAGTTAGGAACAGCTCACTGCAATACATGTGGTACAGATTTGCTGCCACATTTCAAAAAAATGATTACCATTTTCTTTACCCTGTCAGGCCCATCACAGTGCCTGGTCTTTTCTCCTGGATAGTCTGAGATGATTTGTTTTCAGAATGAAAGTAGATATTTATTAATTTGTATTGGCCAACAGAAGATAATACATAGTAACTTGCATTCAAAAATTGGCATTGTTAGAATTAATTCTAACTATTAAAAAGTGAAATTTATGAATTGTTTCATCTTTTGTATAAATTCCTAACATTTCCCCATGACTAAAAGGACCTAAATAATATACACAATGCTTTCCCCAACTTTAATTATGCCACTCAACCCACTGTACCCTTTTCATTTCCTGAATAAACTAAATTTTGTAGACTTCTGTTCCTGGTATTTCCTTCCCCTAGAATGGTGCTACCACATTTCTATATGATTGACTGGTCATATCAGTGAGTTTTAGTTTAAATACCAACACCATGATGGACCGCCCATGAGTACATTCTGTGAATACAACCCCTGCCAAATCATTCTCTATCCAAACACTTGTCATCAATAACTGTACGATAACATACAGTTGGCATTTTTATTTGTTGACTCGTTCATCGACTCCCAGATGAACTTTTGAGTGCCCTGGGGCTGTGGCCATATGTACTTTATTTACCAATTTAGAACCAAGTATCTTATAGTACCTGAAAAACGGAAGGCACTGAGAAATAGCTTGTGAATAAATGAAAGATTTAACATCTCGTTAACCTAAAGTGATGTTTTACTAAAAACCTGTACATAATTTCACCCTGTGTTCTTACTTTTCTGAGCAGTTTTACTGAATATTTGTGTTGTCACTCTTGCAAATGATCAGCCTGTCTGAAACACAGTTTAGGGAATAAAGTCAAAGCCATCCCCGGAATGGGACTCATCATATTTACCCAGAGTGGACATGCTGGGGTATAACATGTCATCATCAAGCCCAGCATGGTAAATAACCATCACATCGAAAAAAGCAATTTCCTGAAACTGAAATGCAAAAGCCACTAGGAATACATCTCTTTACAAAGAATCGGGGAGTGAAACGGCTAGCTGCACATCTATTTCAATAGACAACCACATTCTGGAAGGCTGAAGATGCTTCTTGTTTTTTTTTTATTAAACTATATGAGAAAGGCTGCCAAGAACTGTAAGTAGGCTAAAAGTTGCATAGCTGCATAACATGAGTGATTGGACAGGAATAAGTGGCCTCATTTCTCTGTCCTCTCAAGTTCTGTGTTTACACTCTCCTTCATCACGGACTGGCACAGAAACTGTCTTTGCCTGTGTCTTCAGTAGACCGAGTTGTGATCACCACTTGTCTGCACCCACAGCTGAGATTGTTATTCCTAGAGGAAACTTGTGAAGAGTAGTTCTTTTGTCTTTCCCCCAGTCCACTGTAAATTCCTAAAAGAACCCAACCAACCGGGTATGGATAAATACCTTAGTAACTAAAGGTTATAATTCTCCTGATTGTACAAATCAAAAGTCACATTTGAGGCTTCTGTTTTACATAATATTCTTCTAAATATAGAAAAGACATCCAGACACTCTGGCCCCACTCATATCTCTTGAAAACAAGCTCTAGAATAATAAAAGCAAATAATGTTAATTAATTGCTTGTAGGTCTGATGAACTTCATTTCACTCTAAAAATTCCACCTGATTTCCTTCAGCCAGACGAGCCAGGCTACAAGAAGTCTGATCCGCTCAAGTGGAATACATTACCATATTAATTGTACAACGGTAATATTAGAGATTTCATGAGTCAATATGCAACTTGCATTCAAGTTTTACATAACCAAGCACGAATAGACACGCCTATCACACTGACAGTCTGCGATTCTCTTTACTTCTGGCACATACAGTAAGATGAGTAAATTTCAGACAATCCTATGTATCACAGTATGGAAGTGATTTATGGGACGGGAATTGCTCCCCTGGAGTGACTAATACAGGGAGACGAAGGAATCCAAATTCTGCTGCAGGGTCTCCGCTGAAGTGTTGCTCCCAGAGGCTTCTCCGGCTGTTAACCTGACGGAAGCTCACATGGGGGTGCCTCTCTCAGTGCTCTCATGTGTTTCAGGACTTTTCCATTTGTTCCTTAATGCATATATTTTTCTACATAAGAACAACAAACATCTCATCATTGGTGGTTCTAAGTTTGGTAATTGTGTGCCAAACTTTATGGTCTCCAATATAATGAAACTTATGCTGTGTATAAAGCACTGGCTCTTTATGAAGTCACCAGATGAGAATTCCTATTTCACTCCCAACCAAGTTTTCTGGCCATGAACAAACCACCTTACTTCTCTGAGTTCCGTTATTGCTAGACAGGTATAACTAAAATATATCTATATGATATGCAAAATGATATATGTACCCCTTGACTAGATTAAGATAATCTAAAGATATATGTTCTTTACCAAAAGAAGACCCTAAAATAATAAAACAAATGTGAGTAACTGATAAATCAACAATGAAGATAACATGGCTTGAAGAAATCCACACTGATAATCTTAGCACTCTTGCAAACTCAAACGGAGGGATCATAAATTGAAGCAAGCTGTCCCAAATGAAAAATAAGAACTGGGAAAGTAGCTCAGTCCAAAGACCCTGAGGTCATACTCTCAAAAGTTAATAAAGACAGGGCTGGAGATTTAGCTCAGTGGTTCTGGCACCTGCCGCACAAGCGCAAGGTCCTGGGTTTGATCTCCGGTAACCGCATACAATGCTGGGCATAGTGACGCACACCCACCAGCAATCAATACCACATACCACAATGCCGGGGGTGGTAGCTCATACCTGTCATCCCAGCACTCGGGAGGCAGAGACAGTAGGATTGCTGAGTTCCAGGTTTGCCTGGGCTACATAGTGAGCTCAGGGCCAGCCTGAACTACAAAGCGAGATGCTGTCTTAAAAAAAAAAAAAAAGTTAATAAGACTAATTAAAAAGGAAGAAAAAAAAGGCACAGCCAATAACAGAAGAAATCATGAAAAGTGCAAAAGAAATAAGCAATTACCAGATATGAATACAATTTTTAAAAAGTGACACAGTGGGTTTAAACTAAACCACAAAAATAATCATATTAAATACAAGCTCTCTAAACATTCTACTGAAGACAAATTGACAGATCAGAAAAAGTAATTTACAAATAAACGTGTGGAAAATTTATCAGACAAAGTAGAATTTAGAAAAGAGAATGTGTCTGCAGATAGAGGGTCTTCATAGTGCTAATGCAGGAATACTGAAAATTGCACCAAAACCATATAACCCTAAACTTATGCTCACTAATAACGGAGATCAAAATACATGAAGATAAAACTAATAGAACTACAAGGGAGATAGACAAACTCACAACTATAGTCAAATATGTAAACATTTCTCTCTCAACTTAAGACAGAAAAAGTACACAATAACTATGAAGGACATAAAAGACTTGAACAGCCAACGACCTAATAGACATTCACAGAACAATGCAGCAAATGTAGAACAGCAAAAAATATTTCCAAATGCAAAGATCAATAGACAATTCTATAAAAACTGTAAAATATCTCCTAAAATCTCTCCTAAAACCCTAAGTAAGTTTAGAGAAGTTGGCACAACATCAATATACAAAATGAATTACATTTCTATGCATTAGAAACTAACAATTGGAAATTGAAATTTAAAAGAAAAACGTATCATTTATAATAACATAGAATTGTATCATTAGGACAAAAAAAGACACAGGTGTCAGTCATTAGGAAAATGCAAATTAAGGCTACTAAATAGGACCATACATAAATAAGAATTTCTAAAATTAAAAAGTGATTATGCTAAGCATAAAATTTCTCTCTGTCTCTCTCTCTTTATGTATGTATTATAATATTTTCTTTATTCATTTTTATGATTGTCCTGTTGATGGACATCGAGGCTAACCCAAATTATAAACTATAAAATATGGGAAAGATGGTAGGAAACAGGGAGATAAAATTTGGAAGATAAAGAAGCCCATCAGATAAGGGAGGGCTGGGGAAGAGTAAAAATACTGAAAATTGTCAAGATATGATACACAACAGTCAAATATTATTATGGATCACAAGCATATAGTTAAAATTAAAAGGTTAATTTAAAATATCCTGGGAGAAAAAGCCCATTGTTAAATAATGTTTAAAAATATTGCATTAAGCCAATGTAATCAAGTTCATTATAGTAGAACTTCTGAGAACTTTCAAGTAGCACCAAGCAACCAAGCGTTGTACACAGCATATAGCTCTTTCCAAAGCTAAAACAAACATACAACATCTTGCAAAAAGTACCTATTAGTAAATAGTAGAAGACACTTAGAGTATATAGTGTGTGAATGTTTTATGGGTTTAATGACAATTTTGGAAGGTTGTTCCAATTAACTGGAGCATTTGCAGCACTTTACTCACTAGAAAAATAAAACACGAGGGCATTATAACATGCAAAAGATAATTGTTAACAGAGAAAAATATCCTGTTTTATTATATTTAAATCCCATCTAATGCTCAATCAGTGCAGACCCCTTTTAACCTATGATTATTTAACATAATTTTTCATGAAAGCTTTCATGTTAGGTGAATAAAATGATTTAAAAAGGAGTTGCAGAGCAAATGAACTTGCAAGAACAAACAAAATGGGATGGAACTCTTACCTGACTGTTGGAGTGTATACAACACAGAACTGGGTGCCATGAGATTTGGTTAAAATTATGAAAATGAGAGAGGAAGACTAAGATAATGAGAAAATGTAATTTCTAAATAAATTAAATTCAGAGAATAGAAATGTCCTATGTAAAAAAATTAACCTCTGAAATGTTTGAGAAACTATGCATAAAACAAAAGGACATGCTTTCAAAAAATGAACCATCATTGTACCAACTCCCCACAGTGAATGTAATCATTATGTACTGCAAACACTAATAAAAATTTAAATTAAAAAAATGAACCATCATTGTAAAGGGAAGATTTTTTTTTTTTTTTGAGACAGGGTCTCGCTTTGTAGTTCAGGCTGGCTCTGAGCTCACTATGTAGCCTAGGCAAGCTTCGAACTTAGCAATCCTCCTGTCTCTGCCTCCCGAGTGCTGGGATTACAGGCGTGAGCCACCACGCCCGGCACTGTGGTATGTGGTATTGATTGCTGGTGGGCATGAGTCTCCACGCCCAGCATTGTGTGTGGTTACCGGGGATTGAACTCAGGACCTTGGCTTGCGAGGCAGCCTCTGGAACAACTGAGCTAATCCTCTGGCCTGGGAAGAATTTTTGTAAATTACACTTTTCACCTAAAAAAACCAAAGTGAACAAATATCAACAGAAAAAAAATCCATAAAAACCAAAGGACAAATCTCAATATAGAAAACAAAATAAAAACAAAAATAGCAACAAGATAGTGTGGCGACAAGACAAGAGAAATAGAAAACCAATTCAAATGGTCCATATTCCTACTAATAAAAGTTCTAGAAAGATAGAGTGAAGACAGAAAGTGAAGGTTATAAAAATTAACATAGGAAAATCTATCATGCTGAAAGGAGACATGAATATTCAGATTGAAAAGGTCTATTAAGTATTGGGGATAGAACTGTGCTTTCCTACAGTCTTGTCACATTTCAGAGAGAAAGAAAAGATGCTAAAAATTTGACAAGGTTAAAAAAAAGCACCCACAAGGAAATGATATGCACACTGTTAGTGGGCTCAGCATCGTCACCGCTGACTGAAGACAACAAAGTTATTTACTATTTGAAGCAAAAAATTGTCATCGTGGGATGCAATATTCAGTGAACAAAATCAAAACTGTGATGAAATAGAGATTTTTAGGCGCACATGACCTTTCTCCACCCATCTAAGTAATTGGGTGAGACAATACATATACACACGCACACATTATAGAAAAGACTGCAGCTAATTCAGGAAAGCAAAAGGAAATAATAAAAATGAGTTTGAGAACAATGGATTTACTAGTTTCAATACACTGAAGGGGAGAAAAGATAGTTTCAGTGCTTTTGTTATGAATTTTTTTTTCCTTTTTTTTGAGACAGGGTCTCGCTTTGTAGTTCAGGCTGGCCCTGAGCTCACTATGTAGTCCAGGCAAGCCTCGAACTCAGCAGTCCTCCTGTCTCTGCCTCCCGAGTGCTGGGATTACAGGCGTGAGCCACCTGCCCGGCCTCAGTGCTTTTATATATATGGCAGGTGTTTGCTTTTCCTATGAAAAAAATATCAGAATTTCTGGAAAAGAAGATAAGTATAATATTTTTTTCAAATATAATGTCAAAAATATATTATGACTTTTTTAAAACCAGTGAAATGAAAAGACCAAATTCCTTTGATCCTGATCTCAGGTGAACTCTCCTGTAAGTGGTGTATGAGTCATAAATTGGATTCTTTGAGAAGAAAAAGAAATGCAAGCACTTCAATTAGCATGTCTGGAACACCATTTGCATAGTCCTAATAGCATAAATGATGTTTATTGATTGATAATGTTTAAAATCTGCCAATAAACAAACTTCAGAAGACAAATATCATTGGAAAGTATCATAGTATTGTCACCTTTGAAATACTGTCAACTACAGAAGTAAAATTTGGGTAGAAGATCCAAAAATGTACAGAGAAAGTAGAGTGTTAAGTTTACATCCTACTCAATAGCTGCCCCAACTATGCTGTAAGACATACTTAAAATGACTAGAATAACTAGAAGCAGATAAAGATTAGGTCCCTGTAGGAACATAGTAAAAAGGAGAAGCTAGTTCCTCTTATAAGTCTTCACCCTTTTCTGCTTCATCAGACCACTTGTTTCCTTTGGCTGCCCTAATAAATTATGAGAACTATGAGAACTATGGCCTAAAGCCACAGCAATGTATTCTCTTCCAGTGGGAAGGCTGCAAACAAAGTTAGGAAGAAGATCCCTTGGAGTTCTAAGGGACAATCCATTTCATGCCTTTTCCTCCTCTGGTTTCTTGTGATTGGCTGGCCATATCCTTAGAGTTCTTTGGCTTGTAGCCAAGTCACTCCAATCTCTGTTTCTGTCTTTGTAGAGTATCTCTTGTGCTCATTCAAATTTCCATCTTCATTTGAGAACATCTTTTATGTTGGATTTAGGGTCCATCCTCATTCAGTATGACTTTATCTTAACTATAATTTTAAAGACCCCATTTCCAAACAAGGTCACATTTTGATGTTCTGGATAGTTGAGAATACTCTGGGGCTATATTAACCCATAACATCTATCATATGAAATTAGTACTTGGATAAAAAGATCTATACTTTGGAAATGATTATTCTCATTTCTGTGTATCTTTCCTGGTGTGATGTACAAATGTATGTGTTTATTGGAACTTACTTGCCTATCTGTACTAAACAAGTACTTGTGGAAGTCCTCACAGAGGACAGCTGCTTTAGGAAGCCCCATGTAAACATGCTTTTGACCTCTTTGCTAGACTTTTTGTTTAAAACATGGTTTGTTAGGTAATTTAATCGGCCCCATGCCAAAAATTTTTGTAATTCATTAATTCAGCATGGAAAGAATCTTCTCCTTATTTATAAAATGGAATGCTTCATTTTATTGACTAATTAAGAAATATATGATTCATTTTATTTCGTTTTCTATTTTCACTGGCAGAAAATTTTCTGCTACACTTAGTAGCAAATTATGGAAGAAATAACTTATTGAAAAAAATCTGAGTATTATAAAGTCAATGGTTTTGATAAGTTATTACATCTTTTATTTAGTGGAATGACATTTAATCTAACAAATTCAGTTTGTTAAAGTAGGCAGAAAGTGGAGCAAAAGATAAATAAAGTAAGTGGAAGGTATCCATGGGAGTGGGAATATAGATGAGGCACTGGTTTAAAAAACAATTCAGGGACCAGGGACTTAGCACACCTACCTTGGAAGCACAAGGGCCCAAGTTCAATCCCCAGTACCACCAAAACACACACACACACACACACACACACGCACACACACACACCAATTCAGAAGCAGCATTGATGGTAGCACATTGTGAGTGGGTTGTGAAACTACAGCAGAAGAAGAGGGGGAAGAAAAGGTGAGGTCTAAAGCTTTAGGTGGCTGAGGAGCGAGTGTAATAACAGGTCCAAAAACAGACATGGGAGCATAAAGAAAAAAAGAAGGAACCTAGGCTTCTCTGGACTTCTGACATTAACTGTTGAGTGGTCCCAGGGGGAGCCCTCCTCCTCAATAAGCCTTCTTGCATTCACACCCTAATGCTCTCATTCCATGGACTCAAGCAACATACAGTTGTGTGCTGGTCTCAACATTTTTCTTGCTACCAAGGACAGTAAAAAGGTAAGTCCTTTTTCTTGTGGAACCTATATTCTACTGGGAGAAAAAGACCATTAATGGCCAACCAAGCATATGCAGTGTAAAGTGATAAAATGGACCCTGGAAATACAACTGAGGTGGTGGAAGAAACTGAAAGATGGAGGGGGCCTTTATAAATCATGTTCCAACTGTAGATGTCCTAAGGGTTCAGAGTTTGGACAGATGCCTAAGAAAAGTGAAGGATAACATCTGTGGGTCCTTGGAGGGAAGGTCCCTCCCTACCTGCTCACTAGGTAGGGGGAAGAGCAAGGGCAAAAGCCCTGAGGCAGGTGACATCTATTTTGGGGAGTTCATCAGGCGGGAGGGTGATGGGAAGGAAGAGGTAGGAGCAGGAGTCAGGGAGGCAGGAAGAGAGGAGATGTTCCATCTTGGAGGCAGTGATAAAGACTGGATTTTGTTTCTATTATTCTTTTTCCTGATTGACCTTATGCCCCACTGTGGTTTAGATGTGGTTTGCTGCCTGCCAATACTCATGCTGAAATTTAATTTTCAACGTAATGGTGCTGAGAGGTAGAGGGAGCTTTGAGGGTCAGTTACATGAGGCTTCGCACGAAGGGATTAATGTCTCTGCCTCAGGAGTGGGTTAGTTACTGGCAGCAGGCTGAAGAGCAAGGCTGCCTCTCACCACTGCCTCCTCTCTCCTACATGTGGTCCTTCCTCCTGCACCTGCTTCTACTGCATGGTTTCCAAGGTGATAGGAAGGTGCATGAAGCCCTGACCAGATCCGAGTGGCCACTGGTACCATGAGCCTGAACTAACGAGCCCACCTCACAAGCCCTGAGCCAGGATAAATGCCTTTTCCTATAAGGTTCCCACCTTCAAGCATGCTACAGCAACATAAAATATGCTAAAACCTTGCAAAATTGTAGCATTTTCCTGATAAGCCCTTCAGATTCTAAGCATTAATGTCTACCAGCTCTCTAGGAATCTGTCAAGGTACATTGTTAAAATTAGACCCTCTCCAAATAAAAGGCACAATCAAAAAAGAGGTGATTCAAGTGAATGCATATTTCTCATAAGAAGTACAACTGGCTGATAAATATATTAAAAATGTTCAACAGCACTGGCAATTAGAGAAATACAAATTAAAATAATACAGACATTCTAATTTATGCCTGAAAGAATGGCATCAAGAAATCAAGTAAGACAAATGCTGGAGAGGCTGTGGATAAAAAAGAAATCTTTCTACATTTTTTGGTGGGAACGTAAGTGGAACAATCACTATGGGAATCAGTAGAGAAATTCCTCAATAGTGAAAACTAGAATTCCACTCAACCCAGTTATTCCAAGTCTTTCCCAAAGTGTTAGAGCCACCATATTTCAGTGATTCATGCATACCCATATTTATAGCAGCATAATTCATAATAACTAAATCTTGAAAGTGACCTGTATGTTTATTAGTAGAAAAATGGATGACGTGTGATAAATGTGCACAATGGAGAACTACTCTACCATACAGAAGGATAAACTTGAGTCATTTGTAAGAATATGGATGCATCTTGAGAGCACAATGTTCAGTGAAGTAAATGAGACAGTCAAGCTTAAATGTCACATGTTTCCTCTTATATAAGAAACCCGAATATAATTGAAGAGCAAAATAAAAGATGGAAGTAAGGAGGTAGACCTTTCTCAAATGGGAAGATCAAAATACGGAGGGAGTTGCCAGGCATGGTGGCTCACGCCTGTAATCCCAGTACTTGGGAGGCAGAGACAGGAGGACTGCTGAGTTCGAGGCTTGCCTGGGCTACATAGTGAGCTCAGAGCCAGACTGAACTACAAAGCGAGACCCTGTCTCAAAAAAAAAAATATGGAGGGAGAGAGGAAGGGGGGTAAAACAGAGAATTGAGAAGGATTATATACATACACCAACTCCCCACAAGAAATGTATTCATTATGAAATGAAAACAGGTACTAGTGAAAACTGAAGAAAAAACCTAATACAGCAAATAACAACAACAACAACAACAATAAATCAAATCATACCAGTTGCCAGGGTGGTGGTGCAAACTGTCATCCCAGCACTCAAAGAGTTGGCAGGACAGGAAGTTGGAGTCCAGCCTGAGTAATTTAGTGACTTAACAACAACAATAACAGCAACAACACAAGACTGGGGATGTAACTTGGTGTGAAGATCCTGGGTTCAATCCTTAGTTCCAAAACAAAGAGCAGAAAAACAATCAAATAATGGGGTCTTCACATTGAATATGTATCACAAAGGGGTCAGTAACAATACAGTTTCTAGTGGTCCCGGTTCTGTGGTGCTGGGATGGAATGTGTCTTTGGCACAAGCTTCCAGGTAAATCTGATGCGTTTTCCTGGAGACTACATTTGGAAAATGACTGTATTCTGTTCTGTTTGTATGTTTGTGCGCATTTTAGTGTGTGTGTTTGACCATCTAAACTGGGTGTTAAATTATACATTTAAACACTCTTGTATAATTTAATAACTAATTTTCGAGGGCCTGTGGTGTGCCAGCTGGGTATCATGTTAACTCTAGAAGCTAGATCTGGGGAATGAGCTCCTTCTGACATTTCTCCAAAGCACTGGGAATATAACAAGTAAGTCCATGGGAGAGCACTCATCCACGCTTAGGTGAGTAACACGCTGTAGGAGAGGGCCGGGTCCCACCCACACCACAGCAGCTTGAGTTAGGGCTCATTCCCACACACGTGCCCACCTACCTATTCCCTTGAGCTAACTGATCTGAAGAGAGAAAACAGGAGCATTTGGAACTCTCTGCTTTCTGAAAAAATATGAATTACTATTATTCAGTGATTAAGTCAAATTTTGGAAAAGTCATTGTGAGGTTTATTCATTCTCACACCCAGGGAGCTAAAGGTCTTGCTCTGCGGGTTACTCATCTGACCTGGGCAAATTTCCCCTCAAATCCAGTATATACAAGTCAGACGATTATCCAAAACAAACAGGGGGAGAACAAAGGAGGGGAGAAATCAGGTGGAAAATGAGCAAGATACGTGAAGTGCATGCACTAATTTCCCAGACTGAAATTCTCCACTCTGTAGACCAACACACACTAAAGCACAAACAGAAACCCAAAGGCCCATGGCCAGCGTGCCCTGCAGCCCCTGGAGGCTCCCCTGGCGGGGCTGGTGGCCGGACCTCTGGTGCGCTCCTCCTCGCTAGGAAGCATCTGCGTGCTTCCTCCACCACGCCTGGGCTACTGTGCTGACCTTGTCCTCTCTTCTCATAACTGGACAATAATTAATTATTGTCATCGCTGACTAGGCTTTATGATGCATGACTGACCCTGCTGCCACTTCTGTGAGTGATCCCGCTTAAACCAACACACCTGTCTTCCCCAGGGCCAGGCAGCTTTGCATACTGCAGAAGGAAGTATGCTAATTAGTTATCTGTCCTGCATCAAAATAAGTGTACCCAGATCTCTCCGTCTCTCTCTCTCTCTCCTCTCTCTCTCTCTTCTCTCTCTGTCTCTCTCTCTCCTCTCTCTCTCTCCCTCCCCCCCCCCTCTCTCTCTCACACACACACACACACACACACACACACATCAATGGTATAGGAATACTACATATCAAAATACAAAGTACCATTTCATGAAATTCTTTGCATTGATCATTACTGACATGTTGCTTCCAAATTTTATTGTCCTATACCTATTTTTTGTTTAAACTGGGCTTTCTGATGATATTGTTCTTGCATTGGGAAATAGTGACTATCAAAGTACATAAAACACTAGCACATGCATACTTCCCAAGTGGGTGGTGAATGTGTGAACAGTGTGGTATGTGGGCCTCGCATGGGTAGCTGCCTAGGACCGGAGAAGTCAAAGAGAAGTAAAGAAGGAGAGGCAGCAGCTGGAGCTAGAGTTCTTAGGGGACTATCAAGAGAAAGGCTGGGGGTGGAGTCTGAGGCCCAGTGAGGTTTGGGAAAGGCGGACAGATGGGCAGGAGCAATAATAGCGATCAAGGTAAATGCCAGTCCGGGGCTCACGATTCACCCGAAATGCAGATATCAACCCAGCGGAGTGTGACAGTGGGTCGTGGACAGATGACCCAAGCGAGAGCGTGCGGCCAGAGGATCTGTCGCCGGTCTCATTCTCCCTCAAACAGAAAACAAAGTCAGCTTATAACTGCAGTGGGCAGAAGGGCGAGGGCTGAGTGAATCCAGGTCTCCTCTTGCATGTTAAAGGTTTCGTGAGCAAAGAAAATTCACAAAGCCTGCTAGAGAGAGGTCACGTTATCAGAGAAAGCGGAGAGGGCCTTGAGAAAAATCTAATCTTAAATATAATGATTAGTAAAAGACAGCGGGGAAATCCAGTTCAATCTTTGCAAGTTATAAAGCCAGGTTACATTAGGACGTGTACTGAAAGAGTTTTAGTAAAAATAATCGAATCTTGTATGAGTGTGCCTTTAAACCTAGATGTGCTGTTCGATAAAGTTCTAAAATGCAAATTGCTTCTTCCCTAAGTTAAATTTTGAAGAAAAAAAAAAGTTGGAGTACAACAAATGCTTCCCCATCTTAGTGGCAGAGGTAGCAGCCTTTTGAGAATCCTCATGTGTCTACAAGTGGACGGGGAACTCTCTGCTGAAGTAGGCAGAGTCGCCTGCTTAGACCGCTCACCTGTCCAGGTAGCTGGCTTGTCGGGTGGAAGGTAGAAAATCTAGGATGGCCTCAAAGGTATATCTCTTTCACATTCCCCTATGGTGGAGCGTCCTCATGGTGGTTAACCACAAGAATAAGGCAGAGCAAAATGCACTAACCTTTTTCAAACCTATTCCTACTGGCTAAAGGAGGTCACGTGAGGCCCAAATGAGCATGGGAATGGGAGGTCTGCATCTACTTTTTCAATGTAGAATTGTAGGAACTTTGCAAATGCTATCTATGTCACTATATTTTGTTATCTGGAAAAAAATACCCTGCTATGCTACTTTGTCATTTTCTATAATTATAGAGATATGGCCATTTTCTCAATTATTACATGGCACCTATTTTTATAAGCTGTTAGCATTCTTAAGCACTATGATTTGTTGTAAGCCTGTGCAGCACTGTGGTTTGCTGTTATGCTGTATTACCTTAAACATTTTCAAATTATGGAAACTTTATTATGTACAAGATTGCTTCCTTTGGAAGGTTGTTTTAGCTGGAAATTAGTGGTTCAATCATTCTTAAGGTTCTCAGTGCCTATTACAAAATTCTTCCCAAAATACTTATTCTACTTTGCATTATCAATTACAAAAGCATCGCATCTCCCCGACCATGGGGATTGCTTGTTTTATTCGATACCAGTGATAAGAAAAACTGCAATTACTTCCAAGGGTCATGGGCAGGGCTCAGTAGGTAAATTCTTATGAAGACACAGCACGTTTTGCCATTAGATAAGCTCTGTATAAGTGTTAATGAAACTCTTAATATCACTGTGCTACTTTGATTGCATGGTGCCTACTTGTGATTGGGTTTAAGTGTTAGAGCTTCTTTTGTGAACCATCTTTTCACTGTCTCTTGTTTTCCACTGTCTTATTTTCCTTCATTTGGGTTTTTTTTTTTTCCTTCTGCTTTCCCAACCAGTTTCTATTTTCACACTCTATTTTATGTGGAAAAAGACTGCATTTTAAGTTCTCGCATATAATTCATAAGGAAATTGCCCTATATGAAGTAAACTCAATTACTAGTTTCTGGGTCTTTGGTTTTCTTCAATAATACTCATTAAAGCAGCCTAAGGGAAACACCAGGATCCTAAGACAAATACGAGGCTGGAAATCCCTTTGATACTTTTAAATGTGTTCATTTCCTTTTCTTGTTTTTATTTTATAAAAAGTAGAACAAAATTTTGTGATAAAATGAGAGAATAACAATAATTATTACACAGTGTAGTGTTATCTGTAGTTACTCAGAGTACAAGACATAAATCAAAAAAGATGCTTGCAAAGAACAAACAGATAACATAAATCTTTCTTTTCTATAAACTAAGTAGTACAAATAAAGCCTACTAGCACATACTGAAAATTTTTTAAACAATATAATGAATAATATTAGAAAGTATTTGAATTTCTTCGTATTTCCTGTTATCTTTGTTCTTTGTTTCCCATGTTTGTTCTTTATTTCCCATGAGATATTTGAGCTTGTGCGTGTGATTCATTTCACTTAACAGTATCCTCAGTAGCATTCATTAATTATTGAAAAACTCAGGTTTCTTTATGGCAATGTGGTCCTCTGTTGTGTATTTATGCTTTCATCTGTTGATGGACATATACATTGTTTCCAAGATCTTGCAGTTATACATTGGGCTACTATAAACACAGGTATGTATGCATCCCTGCAATCTGATCACTTTAATTCTTTCAGGAAGATACCTAGAGCAAGGACAGTTGGGTCAAATGGAGTTTCTAATTTTAGTAGTGGAGGAATCTCCACACTGCTCTCCATAGTGATTGTACTACTTCACATTCCCACCATCAATTCCCACCTCATCCTCACCAGCATAGACTATGTGATGATGGTTTCTCAGTGTAGTTTTAATGTGTGTTTCTTTGGTGGCCAGCGGTGATGAGAAATTTATGGGCCATTTGAACTTCTGAGGAATTTTTATACATTTCACTTGCCCATTTTTGGATTGAATCTTCCATTTAGGGGCTCTATTTTTTTTTGTTATTTACACATCATTAATGTCAGTTCTCTGTCCTAGAAATAGCTGGAAAAAGTCTTTTCCCATTCTGTAGATGGCCTCTTCACTCTGTTGGCTGGTGTTCATTTTCTTATGTTTGGGTTTCTCCTGAAGTACTGTAATTTCTCTCTTTCCTTCCATTCCAATGATAGAGTTTGCCCTGGTTGATCCATATAGATTTGAGTATTGTCTGCTATGACATGCATTAATTTTCTGTATTCTGGGGGGCCATGTTGGCTCTGTAGGGGATGGGGTGATTTCTGGATTGATAGGAAGATGTAATTGGTTGTTTCATCGAGAGCATCACAAAACATTAGAATTACTCTATGTGGGGAAGATAAATGTCTACTCTCACTTTGTTTTATTGGCAACAATTAAGTTGATTTAAAAATAAATCCATGCTGCCTCTGTGCACACTCCATGCTCAAACACTCATAATTGCTCCCTGAGTGTAATGGCCTAGATGTTAATTTTAGATAGTTGAAATAGTAAGTCATATATTTTTAAGCCACCGAGTCATTTTTAATTAATGTCTATTTGTTTTAATTTTGAAGCTCTGCTGCAATAATCAATAATGGAAGTTGAAAGCATGTGCCGTAGTGACAGTTATACACACACACACACACACACACACACACATTGTCTTCCACTGTAAATTATTTGCGGAATATTTGTTATGATTTTTAAGAAAGCATAAACAGATTAGTATCAAAGCTATTCTGTTAAGTTGGCCTCTGACATCTTTCCCGGGGTCACCAAAGTTACAGTGCTACCTCGGTTTTCTCTAAAAACAATTAACAGCATAATCTGAAAAATCAAATAAAAGGAAAGTGTGCTACTTTTACATCATTGAAGGGTACTGAACTTCCACTTGAGGGCAGGATCGTCCAGGTCTTTGGTTTATGTTGTAATCAGCTGCCTGGAGTCACATGTACAGCAGGTGGAACCTGTGGTTTACAGTGATTACAGCGGACTTGGAGAGGGCGAAGGGAGCTGGGTCAGTGCAGAGGCATAATTATAACAGTGGGCTGTGGAAACTAGACTGCACAGGAAGCAGAATGAGAATGGGGGGAGGGTGGAGAGTCAAAGGGTGCTGAGTACTCTGTCTGGGTAGGAGATGCGCCGATGAAGCAGTGGTGCCAAGAAGAGGGAGCTGGAAATGACAGAGAGGAGGAGAGAATTTCGTGGACCAGACAGACACTGGTAGTAACAAGATGTGGGATCTGATTCGGGGACAGAAGAGGATGAAAAGAAGACCTAACATGGCCAAATAAGGTATTGAATGGAAGATCTGTGTAGACAGTAAAATCACCCTTTAAAAATCACATGTAATGCCTGAGAGAAAGTCATTAAGCTAAGAGCTAATATGCTCAGTATGTTACGGAAGTCAGAACATGGTAATACATACACGCAGGGTATTTTAAATCAGAAGGTGAGTGTTGGAAAGGAGGTGGCAGCGTGGGGATTTGAACAGCTCCTGCAAAGGAAAGATAAGATTTAGTACTCGAATGGAAATCCCAAATGTTTGAGAGCCCTCGGGCACATGTGTAACCCTGCAAAAGTAAGTGTATCTGATAAAGGTGGAAAATATCCGTCTTGAGTTGGAGGGAAATAAAAACAGAGATTTTTCTTAACACGACTGGACAACAAAATAGGAACTAGCATTGTCTTTAAATGATGCTAAATATCTGTTTGCTGCCTAAAGTTTGGAAAGAAATACAGAAGCAGGGAGCAGACGGGAACAAGGTTGTGTGCTTCAAAGATTTTTAGATGCTCCTGTAGTGTTCTTCTGAGCAGACAGGTGTGGCTCTGTGGAATCGCAGCTGTGCCTCCCCTTCTCCTGCCAGCACTCACTCTGCTACCATGTGGGTCAGTTTCAGGCACTGGGCACCAATAGTGCCCTCCTCACTGCTGGGCAGCAGATGCCCAGACAGAAGAACACAGGCCAGCTCGCCATAGGCCCGCAGGCTACATGTTAATAATGAAAACATCTTATTCAGCAATGCAATATGGTAGATTCTATCAGATTTTTTTCCTGATAAGACTGTGCAAATATCACATGGTCTCATGAGAAAACAGACATATCACAACTGGAAAAATTCTTTAACTTTTTTTTTTTTTTTCCCTGCAGATTTGGGATTGAACTCAAGACCTTTATACTGAGCTACAGCCCTAACACTTTTTTTTTACATTTTATTTTGAGGCAGGGTCTCTCTGTCACTAAATTGCCCAGGTTGGGCTTGAACTTGTGAGCTTCCTGTCTGAAGTTCACATAATGCTGGGATTACAGGTGTGTGCAATCCTACTCCACCCGCTTTAAATTTTAAATTGACTGCCTAAGGATTCTGTGATTCCCAACACTTCCACCTAAAGATCCAATCATACCTGTCACTGTGTCCCTCTACTGTAAACAGAAGTAGATCTTAATGATGTTAAAAAGGTGTGTCCTTGTGTTGAGGTTGGGAAAGATGCTGTAAAGGAATGTTCAGGAGACTGGGGCAGGAGATTCCCAAATTCAAGGCCAACCTGGGCAATTCATGAAGACCCTATCTGAAAAATAAAATAACTAGAATAAAAAACAAGGGGAAATAGGTTA
This sequence comes from Thryonomys swinderianus, assembly GCA_004025085.1. Lineage (NCBI taxonomy): Eukaryota > Metazoa > Chordata > Mammalia > Rodentia > Thryonomyidae > Thryonomys > Thryonomys swinderianus. Next base: position 18,177 of record PVIC010024760.1, read on the forward strand.
GTGCTGGAAATAATATACTGGGTAATGATATCATTACATTTAATGTGATTTAAAAGACAGTAGATTATAAAAGAAAAATACGATTTGAGAAGATAGCCCCTGTCTATATTTGATATTTTTAAGAAGTCTAAATACACAGGCAATTTGACTCATGAGTGATTCTCATAACCAGTAATTAGGAATTTATGGTGAAGTTCTCATGATCCAGTCGGTATCCACCACTCACAGAACTGATTCTGTGAGATTTTCCAGACTTCATGAGTCTTGTACTATGCACTGGTTATAATTGAAAGTCACTGTATTTCGCTTTACATCTCAGACCTCCCATTTTGAGGAAGACACCCCTCATGTAACTAAGCATGAAAAGCTAAAAATTCCAGCCTGTAAAGTTGAACGAGTCTGTGCCCTGATCTCAAAATCTGACGAGACTTATCAGACCTGAAACCACTGACTTACCAAAAGACTCTGTATTTCATGTTGAATTATGGCTGTAGAGGTCAACATTCTCAAACCAAAAACAATGGGGATTCTCAGGAAAGAGCCATGTTTTGTGTGATGAGCACTGTGCATATAGAAGGGCTAGGATTTAGCTCAAGTGGTACTGCACCTACCTTGCAAGCACAAGGGCCTGAGTTCAATCACTGATACTGCAAAACAAAATTTTTTAAAAAATATAATATGGCTGACCTTAGAAATACACAATTAAGCATCACCAACACTGAAAGAATGTGTATTCTTTTACAAAAATTGTAAGTACATAGTGCTGTGATTCAAAACAAACCTAAATTTAAATAAAAGCATGTCAGATCCTTGTACCAAGAAAAAGATTCATTTATATTTTTACCGTGTTATATTTGAAAATACTAAAAATGGCTAATATGTGGTTGAGATAGAAAATGAAGAACTTAGTACTTATGAGGAAATATACTGTTGTATCAATGCTTTATTTTTTTAGCTTAACAAAATTGTCCAATAATATTTTCTATGGCAGTCCATTGAAGTGAATAGAAGTGCTCCATGCCCTTCAAATAATTCTAGTTCAAAACAGTATTCTATGATAAGGATAATGTGTAGAATAATAAATGCTGACTTTGTACCACAAACAAGCTTTAGAAGAAAATCTAACATAGGAAATATATCATTTGGTCCTTCTATACTGTATCTCCATATTCCCTTCTCTTATTCCCCCCTTGCCCATGTCTATGTCTGGGCTTTAGCCTTCAACAAATTTCTTACTTGTGTGCTTATTGCTCCACAATCCATGTGTTCTGGAGATCTTTAATAATGCTATTTTTTGTCACTAATGTGCACTCGATAGCTACTTACTTCCTGCAAAGTCATTCATTTAATATCACAGAGGGAAAGCGTAAGTACCAGAAAGCCCATAATTTGTTTCACTGCACCTAAGATCAGTTTTACTACTTCTTACTGCCCCCTATCACTTCTATAAGAAGAGAGGATATTCCCTAATAATAATAATAACACCTATTACTTAGTGAGAATCTCTCGTGAACTCTCATCTATTGTTGGCGAGAGTGTAAATTGACCTGAACACATAGGACACTGTTGGGCACTGTCTAGTAAAGCCGAGGACACGCAGCATCTGGTCCCAAAATCCCACTCCGAGGAGCAAGCACATGTGTGTTTCTTCAAAAGAATTAATCACAACAGCAAAACTGATAAAATGAAATCAGCAAACAACATGTTCAGAGTATGCAGTATAATGGACAAATTGTCCACACGGCCACTCAATGGAATATTGTCCCACAGTGAGAAAAAAATAAAGTATAACTACTTTCTGCTTGAAATCACAGGACTGATCACACAAAATTTAAGCTAAATGAAAGAAGTCAGTATTTCCCTTTCTCAGAAGACGGCAAAACTAAAGTAGGCCTTGGGAAGTCACCATACCAGTTACTCCCCTCATCTAGTTGCAGAAAGGGACACAGGACATTGTGGTTATTCTGGTAATTGCTACTTCTTCACTCAAGAATGGATCCCTCAAGATTTGTCAAAATTCAGCAACTAGACATTTAAGGACTCTGCACTTTTCTCTACACATGTTATACTTTCGTAACATCTTCCAAAAAAGAAGAGAAATAATTTGATTAATCACATTAGCAAAATAATGGAGAAAATAATAAAACCATCACCACTGAGGCAGAAAAAGCAATTTATAAAATTCAGCCTTAGTTAATGAAAACTTTCTTAGCAAACTTGGAATGAGAACTTCATTAATCTGATAGAGAATATCTGTAACAGACTTTCAGCAGACCTCACATTTCATTGTAAAATATTGAAAGCTTTACCCTGAGATCAGAAATCAGACAAAGATGCTTATAATCACCAATTCTCTCTGACATTTTACTGCAAGTCGGAAGTACTGCAATAAGGCAAGCTTAGGCAATGGCGATGTAAAACTGTCATTATTCATAGAAAATTTCATAATACACTTAGGTCACATAAAAGAATTCAGGTAAAAGCAGTTATAATTAATATGTGAGTTTAGTAAATTCTTAGTCAGAAGGTAAATGTAACACAACAATGCATTTCTAGATATGACTAATAAAAATAAAAATTCACCGAATCAAAATGTATAAAATTTAATTATTGATCTCTTATAAAGCCACGCAAGAATGCTACTAAGTGAAAAACCACTAGTTTTTCTATTTGTGCCTTCTTATTTAAAATTATTCTTAATTGTACATATTTATGTGGTATGGTGTAATAAGATTATACAAATATTTAGTAGCCAACTCAAAGTATTAGAAGTTCCCTCTCCTAACATATTTATCATTTCTTTGTACTGGAAATCTACCAGCTTCTTTTATTTCTTTATAAATGTAATAATGTGTTGTAAACTACATCCATGCCATTGTGCTGTATTTATTCCTTCAAACTGTATTTTAGTACCCATTTTATGATCTCCCATCCCCCTCCCATTCTCCCCCTCAGTCTCTAATGACACTATTCTGCTACCCTCTACTTCCATGATATCAACTTATTATCTACCAGACAGGAATGAAAACACATGTTTTTGCCTTTATGTGCCTGGCTTACTGTACTTACCAAAATGTCCTCCAGTTCCATCCATGTTATAGCAAATGAGAACTCATTCTTTTATGGCTGAATAATATTCCATTGTGTATATGTACCACATTTTCTTTATCCATTAATCAGTTGAATAGAAAAGTTATCTCTAGTTCTCCGCTATTGTAAATAGTAATACAATTCATATAGGAATCCAGCTACCTTTTGACATACTGATATCATTTCCTTTGGATATATACCTCATAATGGTAGAGGTGGATTTTATGGTAGTTATATTTTTAATTTTTTTTTTGAGACAGGGTCTCGCTTTTGTAGTTCAGGCTGGCCCTGAGCTCACTATGTAGCCCAGGCAAGCCTTGAACTCAACAATCCTCCTGTCTCTGCCTCCCAAGTGCTGGGATTACAACCATGAGCCACCACGCCCGGCTATATTTTTAATTTTTTGAAGAACCTCTGTACTATTTTCCATGGCAACTATATTAATTTACATTTCCACCAACAGTGTATTAATGTTCCCCTTCCTCTATGTCCCTACCACAGTTTGCTGTTTTGGTCTTTTTGATAATAGTCATTCTAAATAAAGTGAAAGAATATTTTATTGTGATTTTGATTTCACTTCCCTGGTGATTAGTGGTGTGGAGTATTTTTCATATACTTGTTGGCTATTTTCATATCTGCTATTAAGAAATATCTATTTAGATCACTTGAGTGATTTTTAGAAGAAGAGATGGTGTCCACTTGGGGAAGGTTTGTTTTTTGTTCATTGTTGCATTTTTATAGGATGTTTATATTGTGGAGATGATTCTCTTGTCATATGAAGGGTGTGAAAGTATTTTCTCCTATTTTTCAGATTAACTGTTTACTCTGTGGATTGTTTCCTTTGCTGGTCAGATACTGCTCAGTTTGACACTATTCCATTTGCTTTTGCTTGTTATTTGTGCTTCTGGGGTTTTATATAAAAACAATTAACTACATGCTATTTTGATTAGTGTAGCTTTGGAGTATTTTTGCTGTTGTTGGCAATGATGCCTATTCATTTATCCTTTTGCTTCTTCCTTGTCAAGAATGTCTGGCTGAACTTAGTTATAATAATTTGCATTCTTCTAAAATCATAATTACTAAAACATATACATAAGTTAGTGGTATTCACTATGTAGCATGTTTTGAAGTCAGTGTTAAGATGACTTTGGCTTTGTTCTTTTTTTAGGATTGTTATACATAATTCATGGTCATTCTATATGAATTTTAGGAATATTTCCTCTTTCTATGAAGAATACCTTTGGTATTTCAGTGGGGGTGGCATTGAAACTGTAAGTCATTTGGGGTTGTGTTGACCCTTTAACAATATTAATCCATCTAATCTATCAGCCTGGAGTGATTTTTTTTTAAGAAATGAGAGAATATTTAAAAGACAGTCTACTCAAAGAGCAGCACCAAATTTTGAAGCCAACTTCCCTTTTTTGATATTGCTGATTAATTATTTTTGGTGACTTTTTTCCTAATTTGATTTGGAGGTAGAAATGCCACATAGGTCAAATTAGAGTTAATAAGATATAGGGTTTTGTTTTATTTTTAGTGGCTTTTTATATTGTTAAGAACATAAAACTTTCTGTTTTAGAAAGAAAATAAGAGAGAGAGAGAAAGAGAGAGAGAGAGAGAGAGAGAGAGAGAGAGAGAGAGAGAGAGAGAGAGGCCATAATTGTGACTACTCCAAACAATGGCTCTCAAATTCTAAAATAAATTTAAGAATGTCACAAGATTTTGTGCCTAAGAGTCATCATCAGTACAGCATTGGAAAGATCTGGGACTCATCTGGCAGACCATCTGGCTGGTTTGGAACATTGAGTTTCATTACAGTCATCATGGACAAAGATGTTCTAGTGAAACTTAGTTGTCTTAATCATGCAGTTATTCAGTGTGTATTTGGTGTGTTCTTGCTCTGTGAGAGGCACTGTGTTAGGACATAAAGATAAAATCACCATTCTAGTTTTCTCTTGAATCCCTCCTTTCTTTTAACCTGTTCTCTTTCCCTCTCAATTCCAACTTCTACAAAGTGGCTCTGTTGTTGCATAGTAGTAACATTTAGCCACTGATATCCCTGGTCAATTTCTGTTTTGCATATAGATAATATAAGGTATTCAGATTTGTTTCCACTGAATACAGAACAGAAGGAACTTATCAAAGATATGAACGGATTCCTTCCAAAAATTACAATTAGCATAGAACAAAGGCTGTTTCATTTTAATAAGAGTATTTGATAGCTAACCATAAACCCTGGTGAGAATATGATAGTCACTACTGATCACACTATTAGGTCATAGAAATAGAAGTTGTCATAGATGTATTTTTTTTCTTATAGTGAACATTACTTGTAATTTCAGAGTAGTTTTATCTGGCCTATATTTTTTCTTAGAGCAATGAACTTAAATGCTTTATAATGTAGTGGGTTGAGGGCTTGCCACACACTAAGTTTTGGGTTGTGCTATCAGCATTTTTAAAGAATTGTGATTTGTCACATGTAACACCACACATATACACAGCATGTTTTCTTTACATGTGGTTCAAAATATATGTTTCCCCTGTGAAGAAGGAGGAGGAGAAGGAGGAAGGGAGGGGGAGAAAGGGACGGGTAACAGGAGGCAAAAGAAAAGGGGAAGGGAGAAGAAGGGATAGAAGAGAAGAAAGAATAGATAGGGGAGGAGAAAGAAGAGGAAGAGGAGACTAATGGGAGGGGGTACAGGAAATAGGGTTCCATGACTGTGGCCTGTGTATACTAGTCCATTATGCTGAACCCTATCTCAGAAGTCGAGAACTTGACCTTGCACGTGCACTACTGACATGGGGACATTTACATACACCAGCACTAAGTACACATCTCACATTTGTGTGTTTTTAGCTGATTACTTGTTGGATTAAACAGGTGAGATACCATTTACTGCCTTTCTCTGCAATCAAACCTGCAAAGTACTTGTTATTATTTCACCTATCTTTAACTGTTAAGTCTTATACAACAAAGCTAGGAACAGACACTTTTGTGTAGCTAAGAAAGACAAAAATAACAATGTTATGTTTGATGTTCTTATTTACTGTGAATGCAGTGCATTTAGCTGTCAACCTACAGGACCCACAACCTAAGTATTTTCTTTCTCATATTGAGTTTACCTTTTAGTTCATCAAGCATATAGCTCTTACACTATTTAGGATGGGATTTATTGTTAATAATCCTCTAACCAGTTCCTCCAACTTCTCCAATCTCACCTCTTCCATTTTATTTAACATTATATCAAAATTACTTTTTTTGTTATTAGTATATCCTCCAGGTGTCTCCATTTGCACATACATAAGTGAAATAAATAGATCACAACAGGCAGATACTGGATCTTCTCTTTGACATGAACACCTGTAGATGCAAATGAGCTCTAGAAAGTATGACAGCTTTTATAGAGTGGGAAATTTCTATAGGAAATTTGGTGTGGGAATGTAATGAGGGGAAGGAATAAATATGATTCAGAAAGAAAATAAAAGAGTATGTATAAAGGGTGTGGGGAGGTGTGGGTGGGTAGGGATATGGTAAAAAATGAGAATTAACTTGTGTCATATACTGATACAAATTCCCCAATGTTATATGTGATTGTGAGATGTATACAAATTGTAACAATAAAGAATTCAATTAAAAAATTACTTTTTTCCTGAAATTCACTCTAAGCTAAAATCTAAGGCATAATTCGGAAAATAATAGTGAATAGATTATGGTCCAACCTCAGTATTTAGAATTAGTTTGTTCCTATAGCACTTAAGTGCAATATCTTCTCTTTCTTGACCTCTTTCCTGTAGATGGGGTGGAAAGATCGACTGGACATACAAATGACAATGCCCAGGCCATGTGTGAAAGTAGAACTCCAGGCACTCACTGTAGTATCCACCCGTGGTCTTCACAACAATCTCTGGCCCACAGCATGCACCAGCTGGTGATCAAGAGTATGTAACAGGGCCAGAGGGTTAGCTCAAGTGGTTCCGGCGCCTGCCTCACAAGCGCAAGGTCCTGAGTTCGATCTCCGGTAACCACATACAATGCTGGGCGTGGAGACTCACGCCCACCAGCAATCAATACCACATACCACAGTGCCGGGCGTGGTGGCTCATGCCTGTAATCCCAGCACTCGGGAGGCAGAGGCAGGAGGACTGCTGAGTTCCAGGCTTGCCTGGGCTACATAGTGAGCTCAGAGCCAGCCTGAACAACAAAGCAAGACCCTGTCTCAAAAAAAAAAAAAAAAAGAGTATGTAACTGTCGCTTCCCCCTTGACCAGCAAGGAAGACGCGACCGCGAACTCTTCTTTCTGCTGTTTTATTCAGAATCCTTTGCTTGAGCAAAAACAAAAAAGGGTCTTCTCAGGTCTCTCCCAGTATATATATACCTAGTCATCAGCCAATGCCTGAAGGACACGTGGCATTCTGGGATAGGCGGCTATACAGCGGAAGCGAACTGGCTGATCAGGCAATGCCTAAATATAGACTTGCTTTTCAGCGGATATAGACCACTTGACCTACTCCTTCAGCGCCATCT
>PVIC010024761.1:0-25797 GCA_004025085.1 Thryonomys swinderianus
TTACTTTCTTAGGCTGTTGCTAGGTGTCATTTTTTGACCTTCAGTTAGGAATGGGTCAGTGTTTCTGACTTTGTGATCAAGATGAAGAGATACCTGACATTCTTACCTTATCAATGGTTCAGAAAACAAGAAGATAAAAACCATTAAGGAACTCACACGGGGAAAATCAAGATGCTAAAATGTTGGACATGATAAATAACCTTGAGTTACTGAAGCAATGTAGACTGATGCCTGCTATTAGACTTCTAGATTTGTGAAAAAACAAACATGTCTTAATGAGTTATATTGTGGATTTTGTTTCTTATTTACAAACACAGTGGTAACTGGTAGTTTCACACTTAAATATTTCCCTTCTTACTGGAGATACCATCACCTCTTGGCCCTCTTTCCTGATAGGACTTGTGCTCTCCTGTTTCTGAGAAGATGCTTTCTTCCCTTATTACCTGAAGGTTTTTACTTCCTGGCTATAGTCTACTCATTTTTCCCACCTTTCTTTGATATAGTTTTTAAACCACAGCTTTTTTCCTATGTCTGATACTGAACTCTATAGCTTTCTGAATTGGTCTTCTTATGCTTCTTTTTCATTTCTTCCATGAAGCCTAGCTCTGTGTGTATTCTCTTATTCCTTATTTTTCTGATCTAACTGAAGTTGCTTTAGTGACAAATGTACACTTTCTCTGTGTTCCCCTGTCTCTTAGCATATTACCACAGTAGTAGAAAGTACTCTTTCCTTTGCTTCCATTCAACAAATACTAATCATATCATTTGTTTTTGGATTTTTAACATTTTAGTTGTACTTTATACTGGCATTTTAGGAAAAAAGAATAAATTCTTTAAAAAAGAAAGATAACTTACTTAAACTGTGCCTTGAAGAAGAAAAGATTAATCATCAATGCACATATTTTATATACGTAATTGGTTGCTACCTTGTGGATAAAATTATATATCTTAGAGTTATTTTTCCTTGAAACAGGGTCTTGCTTTGTAGTTCAGGCTGGCCCTCAGCTCACTATGTAGCCCAGGTAAGCTTGGAACTCAGCAATCCTTCTGCCTCTGCCTCCCAAGTGCTGGGATTACAGGCCTGAGCCACCAGGCCCAGCACTGTGGTATGTGGTACTGATTGCTGGTTGGCATGAGTCACCATGCCCAGCATTTTCTGTGGTTACTGGGGATCAAACTCAGGGCCTTGTGCTAGTGAGGCAGGTGCTGGAACCACTGAGCTAAATCTTTGGCCCTTAGAGGTATTTTTAAAATTGAATTCTTTATTAGTACATTTTATATACAGCTCACAATCATACTCAACATTGAGAATTTGTACCAGTATATGACACTATTATAGGTAGAAAAGCCAGCTAGACATGTGTAGGCAGATAGAGAGGGCTGGCCCTTGAAAGACTTGCAAAAAAGAGGATCCTTCTGAAGGTCAACACCATCAATGAGAAACTACACTACAGGCCTCATTCTTCTCCCAGGATGGAAGGTCAAGGTCTGGATCCAGCCCCTCCCTGGAAGACAGTAATTACAAAATCCCGAGATAATTGGCAGGACCTTGAACCACCTGGAGGAGTCTCCTGACAAGCAAAACCCTCTAGGGCTCGATTTCTCATTGGACCCTATTCAATCAAAAGGTTACTGAAGTACCTATGCTTGTCATTTACCCATTGGTTCATCACAGTTTGCCCATTTCTTTCAAATCTTGCTGGAAGCTCCCACTGTACTCATTGGTCAATTGTAACCCATCTACCTTTTTTGAATCTTATTGGTAGCCCCCTATTTTAGACCCACCTCATCTCATGGCTTTGCTCCATAAAAGCCCTCTAAAAAGTGAGGTAGGGAGGTTACCCACTTTCAGGGCCCCCTTTCTCTCTCTCTTAAGGCAGAAGCTTTCTCTCTCAATAAAATTTTTCTACTCAAACCTCCATCTTTCCTAAAATTCATTCTTCAATTTTTAGAGAACACAAACTTGTGTTTCAGGTGGGGAGTTAGGCCTTAACTCTCCTGCATCATATTGGAGGTTCCACCGAGATAACTGCACGGAGGTAAGAGTTTTCTTTCCTTCAGAAACTCTAAAAGGTTGTTTTTTCTCTGCAAATTGTAACTTTGCTTCATAAGGTTTAATTTTATTCTACAGATTCTGGTCCTTGTTTTTAGTATTTACTTCAAAAATGGTCTAAATTCTAAGTTGTATGCTTTAAATATTTGTAAACTGCTGATCTCTTATAGTACATTGTGTTTTGTTAGAACTGTGTTTTAATCTTGCACTGTATATGTTGTGTTTCTACTGGGTTGTTGCTTAAAATGCCATAAAATAGATCTCTTCAGGCTTTTTTTCTGTCTCTTATAGAATCTTAATCAAACAGTGGTTACTCTGCCAGCCAGTAAACACCACGAGGGCGGCTGCCACTCTTAAAGCAGAGGACAGGTTTCTCCAGTTGCCCTCTGGTGAATCCCCACTTGCAGTCACGGGTGGAATGTTGACCAGATAAGCAATTGGATTCCTTTCGGAGACAGATCTCTGATTGCGTGGAACTAGTGGCAACTGGGGCAACAACTGAGGAACCCTGGCCAAGGCGACTCTTTGGTGGGTTCCGAAGGTTCCCCAGAAAAAACTGGCTCCCGACCGCCTGTCTGGGTAATCAAGAGAGAATCTCCACGTCTTGTCCATACCTAGAAACTCCTCAGTGAGGTGAAAGGGAGAACTTGCCAGTGATCACCAGATGTGCTTTGCCTCAGAGCGCTCTGAACGATGCTGGCAAAACCCTTTCATAAGCCTCCGTTACAAGTCAAGTTATGTGGTTGGACCCCTTTCTCTACCAGCAAAATAGAACTCCACGTGGCATATAGGAGTAAATTCTTTAATGAAATTAGACTACCTAAATCTTGTCTCCCCTAGACATGGGTTCCATTTCTCATGTAGATAAGAAAATGTTTGCCAATAGATAATAGGCTTGAAAACTTTGACTGTGGATTTATGAATACTATATGGTAATATCTAGATTTTTTTACGTGACTTAAACTTTAGACTTTCTCTTTGATAATAGTCAGGTGACTTCTTTCAGGGAGCCAAGTTAAAGACAAAACAACTGTCTGCCTGACCTGTATATGTGTCTTCACATATGAGATAAACAGAGTAGGACTTTAGACAACCTTTCTCTCCCTTTAGATGCGCATAAAAGGTAGATAAATGTGTCTTTACTGACTTGAGGACTATTACTAAAATTATGAGTTTCAAATGATCAACTGGTTCGAGATGAAACTGACAGAGGGATACCAGCAGAGGTCAAGGCTTAAGCGCCTAAGCATCGGAGACAAAGCCTGCCATCTAGCACTGGTGCAGGGCAAACTTTGGTCCAAACCGAACTACCCCCTCAGCCTGGTCTCATCAGGGCCTTACCTAAAATGACTAAAAATCCAATAGAATACTTCAGAGCTCTCTCTGCCTGGGGCCCAAGGCAGAAGTCTCTGACCAACTATTTCTAGATGTGATCTCCTGCAAGAGTGTCCTGATTCTGTCCATTAACCTAAATCCCCCTCTTTCAAAAAAAGAAACAACAAGCAGTGGGTGGAATCTTTTAGTTTCATCTTATTCCAGTTTGTCAGTGATGGCACTAAACAGTACAGTATAAAGCACACTAATAATCGTTCAGAAAGGTGTATCTTACATACCTCCAGTTCGCCAAGGCAGGCACTGGATGGAACGCAGTCTGGGCACCCTAAGAGTGCTCACTAGAGTAAAGAAGTGAATTCCTGGGAGGAAATAAGGTCAAGCGCTGGTAAGCATAGCTAATTCCAGTCTGACTTATTTTCTGAGTTTCTTCTCTTCAGTTGGTAGCTACCTATCCTGAAGTAGAACCTCCAGTTTGCCAGCAGTGGCACTGGATGAGGTACAATAAAACAGAAACTCATAGGTGCCATGTTTCTGTTACAGATGGGGAATTCCATATCTGAGTCCCTTACTCCCTTGGAATGTGTTCTTAAATACTGGAAAATGTTCGATCCTCACTTGCTGAAGAAGGGCAGCTTAATATTTCTCTGCACCCATGCATGGCCTACTTACCCCCTAGAGCCAAGATAAAAAGAAGAGGGAAGTATTAATTTTGATACTATTTCACAACTAAGATTATAGTATAAAGAAAAGAGAAAATGGACAGAAGTACCATATGCTGAGATCTTCTTTGCATTAAGAAATAACTCCTATTTGTGTTCAAAATATAAATGTGAGCCTCAAGAAAGCCAGACAGTTCTGACCCCTATGGATGAGGTTTCTCACCCTCATCTTTTAGAATCTGAGGGCAAAGTTTCTAAGGATACTCTAGTTAAGATACCACCTACCGAGGTAGAAATTTCTAAAATAACAAGTACTGAATCTCTACCTACTGAGACAAAAGTTGTTCCTACTTGTCCTGTGGAGCCTGAGATCCCTCCTCCTTATCCTTCAGGGCTTGAGAGTAAGCCAGCCACAATACAACCCTCCACTGGGCTGTATCCATCCTTATCTCAAGCTCCTCTAGGACAATACCCCTTACAAGAAGTAGACAATGTTTTTGGATGTGGTCGTGTCCATGTACCTTTTTCTCTTCGTGACCTAAAACAAATTGAGCTAGACTTAGGAAAGTTCTCAGAAGATCCAGACAGGTACATTGAGAATTTAGACGACTTGCTCAAATTTTTGAATTAAGCTGGAAAGAAGTGATGCTAATTCTGAATCAGACATTTACTTCTGGTGAGATACAAGCTGCAATACAGGCTGCCTTTAAGGTTGGAGATGAAGATCACATAGTACATTATAAACCACCCGCTGAAAGGCAGCCAGGAGAGCTAGAAATCCCTACTGGAGCACAAGCTGTCCCTACACAGGACCTTCACTGGCCTGATGATCAGGAAGGAGACTGGTATAGAAAGCACCTATTGTACTGCGTTATTGAAGGCTTAAGAAGGAACAATAATAAGCAAGTCAATTATTTTAAGTTATCAACTATCCAACAGGAAGAAAAAGAGCACCCCTCTGTTTTCCTAGATTGTTCATGAGAGGCCCTGATAAGATATACATCACTAGCTCAATAGAGGGACAAATTGTTCTTAAAGATAGGTTTATTACTCAGTCAGCCCCAGATAGTAGAAGAATGTTACAAAAAATGGCTTCTGGTCCAGATAGTTCACTTGAGACTTTAATGAAAATTGCCTCCTCAACATTTTATAATAGGGAGCAAGAAGGAGCCAAGGACAGAAGACAAAGAGATCAAGAGAAGGCTTCAGCATTTGCTGCAGTTCTCAGAGAAATAGACTCTGGGTCTAACTCTCGGGTTCCAAGAAGAGTTCAACAACTCCACTCGCCTGCTATCGCTGCAAAGAACCAGGCCACCTCAGGAGGGACTGCAACAGGAGGCCCCTGGACCGTGCCCTGACTGCAATGGTGACCACTGGAGAGTAGACTGCCCCCTGAGGAGAAGGACCCAAGGTTCAGACCCCTTTCATCAACTGGTCCAGCTTTACTGAAGGGACCCAGGGCACTTGCTACATTCTCCAACTGGCCGGACTGTCATCTCCATGGAGGAGCCCCGGGTAGTTATAACCATAGAGGGAAAAGAAGTAAGCCTGCTTCTGGACACTGGTGCCTCTCTCTCTCAGTCCTTCTCTCCAATTCTGACCTCCCCTCCAGCCACCATACTTCAGTGAAAGGGGTCACAGTCAAAGAGGTAATTCCCTATTTCTCCCAACCCCTATGCTGTAACTGGGATGGCTTTTTCTTCACTCATTGCTTTTTGATTATGCCTGAAAGCCCAGTTCCCCTTCTTGGGCGAGATATTTTATCCTGTTTAAATACCATTATATATATATGCATCCAGGACACTTGTAGAGACAGAAATAAACCCTGAGGTATGGGCGACTGGGGGTAAGATAGGCAGAGCAGTTAAAGCTCCTCTAGTACAGATACATCTCAGAGATCCTACTATTTTTCCTCACCAGAGACAATACCCTCTAAAACCTGAGGTAAAGAAAGGATTATTTCTATAATTGACAATCTAATAAAGCAAGACTTGTTTAAGGTCTGCAATAGCCCATGTAATACTCCAATCCTGGGAGTTCAAAAGCCTAATGGAGATTGGAGACTAGTACAAGACCTAAGATTAGTAAATGAAGCAGTAGTGCCAATCCACCCAATGGTCCCAAACACATACAATCTTCTCTCTCAGATCCCAGAAGGTTCTAGTTGGTTTTCAGTACTAGACTTAAAAGATGCTTTCTTTTGTATTTCTTTACATCCAGATTCCCAGTTTCTCTTTGCCTTTGAAAATCCTTATCGTCAAGCCTCTCAGTTGACATGGACTGTTCTTCCCCAAGGATTCAGGGACAGCCCTCACCTCTTTCCCTCACCTCTTTGGACAAGTGCATTCTCATGACTTGGCATGTTTTAAATACTCCCAGGTCATAGTATTGCAATATGTAGATGATATACTAGTATGTGCTTCTTCAGAAGAACTTTGTAGCCAAGGCACTCAGGCTCTGCTAAATTTTCTAGCAGATAGAGATTATAAGATTTCTAAATCTAAGGCACAACTTTGCAGCCCTGAAGTAAAATACTTGGGCCTTATTATATCTAAAATAACTCGGAAACTGGGGAAGGAAAGAATTAAACCCATTTTTCCTACCCATAGCTAAAAACTCTAAAACAACTTAGGGGATTCTTAGGAGTTACAAGTTTTTGTCACCCTTGGATAGCAGGATATGGTAAAACTGCACGACTCCTCTATCAACTTATAAAAGAAACCCAAAAGGCAAAAACCCATATTTTAACCTGGGAACCCACTTCCCAGACAGCTTTCAAACAGCTCAAACAAGCCCTTCTAAGTGCCCCAGCACTGAGCTTGCCAACAAGACAGAAGTTCAATCTATATGTTGACAAAAGGCAGAGCATAGCTTTAGGAGTGCTTATGCAAGATCAAAGACCTGCTTAACAACCTGTAGGGTACCTGAGCCATGAGTTAGATCTCCTAGCAAAAGGATGGCCTGTATGCCTCAGAGCTGTGGCTGCAGTAGCTCTCTTGGTGCTGGAGGAATCCAAGCTGACTTTAGGTAAAAATCTCATCATATATACACCTCATAATGTGACAGGGCTTCTTTCATCTAAAGGGAGCTTATGGTTATCAGACAGTTGCCTTCTTAAATATCAGGCCTTACTCTTAGAAGGACCAACTGTTCAAATAAAGACATGTTCTTCCTTAAATCCTGCCACCATTTTTGCCGGAAAAGAAAGAAGTTGAAACTGATAGACATGATTGTAAACAAATAATTCTGCACTCATATGCAGGCAGAAAAGATCTATTAGACACACCCCTTATCAATACTGATCTGATTCTCTTTTGTGATGGCAGCTCTTACATAGAAAATGGGATAAAAAAGGCAGAATATGCAGTAGTGACTCTACACCAGATGCTTGAGAGTTCCTCCTTGTGCCTGACACTAGTACACAGCTAGCAAAACTCATAGCTTTGACCAGGGCTTTGTGACTCAGTAAGCAACAAAAAGTCAATATTATACTGATTTGAGATGGAAAAAGACTGTAAAGTGTTATTGCAAGTTTTAATGTCTAAAAAGCAAGTAGAAAGGTAGTTGACTGGTAGTAAGTAGAAGGAAAAAAGAAAGTGGTTTTTGCTTTTAGGTAAAAATGTCTGGTTGTGCCAGAGTATAAAAAGAGATAAAAGCTGAACTTGAGGGCCTGTAGCAAGTTGTAAAAGGTTTGAGAAGATATAAACCTTGCTTTGGTTTAAAATAATGCAAATAGTGAGTTAATATGCTCATAATTTGACAGTATTAAATCAGTTTTGATAAAAAGTTCTGGCAGTCTCTATGGTGATAACTATAGATCTGGTAATAAAGGTAATAAATCAAGTTGACCTTCAAAACCAGATGACACTAGAAATTTTCATTACAGCCCAAAGAGGGTGCCATTGTAAAAGCTGAATATTGTGTATACATCCATCCACAAATATTTCAACTGTTATTCAAGACATCAGACGACACTTTGATGCTATGTCAGATTCTGAAACACTGGATCTTCTCCTTATCCTTTCTATGGGAGGCTATTATGGGTTCCTTCCAGTGGAAACACTTATTTGTCATATTCATAATACTATTGTCCTTGCTATTTGGTCCATGTATCCTTAACTGTTTTCTTAATTTTGTCTCCTCCAGACTCAAGGCAGTATGCCTGCCTAAGATAACAACACATGGAGTCTATCAAGGGCCTTTAGATAGGCCCTCTGCAGAGTGATCCTGACTACTGTTACAACTACACCCCTCTCCACCTTGAAGAAGTTAGATCGGTCTTCCCCCATTTGTCCCTCACAACAGTTTGGGTACCTCTTCAGAGGGGGGAATATTATAGTTAGAAAAGCCAGCTAGACATGTGTAGGCAGATAGACAGGGCAGGCCCTTGAAAGACTTTCAAAAAAAGAGGATCCTTCTGAAGGTCAACACCATCAATGAGAAACTACATACAGGCCTCATTCTCCTCCCAGGATGGAAGGTCAAGGTCTGGATCCAGCCCCTCCCTGGAAGACAGTAATTACAAAATCCCGAGATAATGGACAGGACCTTGAACCACCTGGAGGAGTCTACTGACAAGCAAGACCCTCTATGGCTCGATTTCTCATTGGACCCTATTCAATCAAAAAGTTGCTGAAGTAGCTATGCTTGTCATTTACCCATTGGTTCATCACAGTTTGTCCATTTCTTTCAAATTTTACTGGAAACTCCCACTGTACTCATTGGTCAATTGTAACCCATCTACCTTTTTTGAATCTTATTGGTAGCCCCCTGTTTTAGACCCGCCTCACCTTGTGGCTTTGCTCTATAAAAGCCCTCTAAAAAGTGAGGTAGGGGGGTTACCCACTTTCTGGGCCCCCCTTCTGTCTCTCTTAAGGCAGAAGCTTTCTCTCTCAATAAATTTTTCCTACTCAAACCTCCGTCGTTCCTAAAATTCATTCTTCAATTTTTAGAGAACACGAACTCACTTTTCAGGTGGGGAGTTAGGCCTTAACTCTCCTGCATCAACACAAGTTAATTATCATTTTTAACCCACATCCCTACCCACCTCAAACCCCCACCCCTTATATACATGGTATTTCTTTTTCTTTCCAAATCATATTTATTCTTCCCCCTCATTACATTCCCACAGCAACTTCCCTTTGAATATTTCCTATTTTACAAAAGCTAGCATACATTCTAGAACTCCTTTACATCTGCAGGTTCTCGTACCAGAGTAAAGATATGGCATTTACATATCTTCTTCTTTTACTTAATAGTGTGTCCTCAAGGTGTATCCATTTGCACATAAATGAATGAAACTTGTCATTCTTTATAGCAGAGCAATACTCCATTTTATAAAAAAAAAAAAACACATCTTGCTAGGCATGGTGGCCCATGCCTGTAATTCCATCACTCGGGAGGAAGAGGCAGGAGGATTGCTGAGTTCCAGGCTTTCCTGGGCTACATAGTGAGCTCAGGGCCAGCCTGAACTACCAAGTGAGACCCTGTCTCAAAAAAAAAAAAAAGACAAAGAAACAAACAAAAAAGCCCACATCTTTATTCAGTCTCCAGTTGATGGGCATTTGGGCTGTTTCCAAGATTGGGCTATCATGAACTCAACTGCTATGAACACAGGTGTACATATGATTTCATACTATGATTCTTTGAATTCCTTTGGGTATATTCCTAGCAGGGGAATGGCAGGGTTGAATGGGACCTCTAGTCCTAGTTTTCTGAGGGATCTCCACAGAGCTCTCCACAATGGTTGCACAAGTCTACAATCCCACCAGCAGTGGAGAAGGGTTCCTTTCTTCTTGCAGCCTTGTCAGCATTTATTGATGGTTGATTTTGGAATAGCAGCCAGTCTTTGTGGAGTGAGATGAAATCTCAGTGTTGTTTTCATCTGCATCTCTCAAATGACCAGTGATGTTGAACATTTCTTCATATGCTTCTTGGCTGCTTTGACTTCTGCCTCTGAGAAGTGTCTGCTCATTTCAGGTGCCCATTTTTTAATTGGGTCTTTAAACTTGGGGAGATTGATTATTTTTTTATTTGAGACAGGGTCTCGCTTTGTAGTTCAGGCTGGCCCTCAGCTCACTATGTAGCCCAGGCAAGCCTGGAACTCAGCAATCCTCCTGCCTCTGTCTCCTGAGTGCTGGGATTACAGACATGAGCCACCACGCCTGGCCCCTCATGAATTAAAACTAAAAGAAGCTCTGTCAGGGACTGCAAAGGGGGGTTCAGGAGGAGGCAGACAGAAGAGCATAGAAGAAGAAGGGTGTGGAAGAAGGGTGGATGGATGATAATCAATGCATGACATAGGGAGTGTGAAAATATAACAGCAAGTTCCATTAATTTGTACTATAAGCATATGCTAACAGCAACAAAAATAATAATAATGAAAAGAAAGTGTAAATTTATGATGTAAAGCTCTATTAATTAGACTAGATAGACTATGGCATCTAATAAATGAATCACTAACTACTGATGCTACCGATCAGTAGGTAAATGGTCAGTCTAAATTGTGATATAATTTTTAAAGACATACAATAAACAAAAATACATCATTATTTTTTATTTTTATTATGTGTTGGAGCTGTAGAATTAAGCAAAATATATTGTTAAAATTTAGAAAATAAAAAGTATTCCTTAAATACTTTTTTAAAAAAAAAGGAACAAGTGGGGAATTCATTTTTGGGTACCCTCTGTCTCTCTGAGGCAGAAGCTTTCTTTCAATCAACTTCTTCCTAATCTTAGGAAAATAGAAACAAATCCTTTGATACACAGAACCACTGCAAGTCAACATTAAGAATTTGTACCTGGATATGATATATCTTGATCCTAATTTTTCCCATTCCTCTGCTCTCCTAAATATTTTAACATTTTTAACTAAAATTTAAACTTTTCAGTAGTTTTCTTAAAAAATAAAGGCGTGGTATAAACACAGAAAGTTACATAAAAATCAAATACAATTTTTGGAACAAAACAAAAAAACCTAAACAATGCATGATGTGAATATTTTGAAAGTCTTTCAAATTAAGCTGTGCAAGGATTAACAAAAGTGAAAGTGGGTTCTGTTATTTTACTGCTGATGAAGAGATTGACAACTGCTATTTCAAGTGTGACCTACTTAATACTCTTCTAAACAACTATGAATAAGTCATGATATACAAATACAACTGCGTCATTGCTTTATTGGTATTAGGTGGTGCTGGTTTCTGTGTGATTTTTTTCAATTCTTTAATCAGATGTATAAACACAATCTATTTGAGTCAGTTGGGAAGTGTTACACAGAAACATCACCATGTGGCTTCATGGTTTATGTATCTTTAATCTCTGTAATTTAGGACAATAATGAATATAGAAAAGATTGTTGCTTTGGCCTAGAGGTATTCATCTGTGAAATAGCCACTGGAATTGCATCTGCATAAATTAATCTCAGACTTGAGAGAATGGACTGACATAAACAGGGTTTGGAATAGAAATTGTTTAGTTTACTTTTAAAATATTTGTAAATATAAATTTTTGTTAAATGCAAGAAACAAGTATTATTTGAAAAGTAAGTTTGTGGAATTTTTAAAAACTTATTTTTTAAAAAGGCAGTATTTTTTATAGAATTTGAGGAGATGGTAACCTGAAGATCTAGATAAATAACACAAAGACCTATATGATTGTAAATAAGGGAAAATGTAGATTGGCTAGCATAATTTCAAGATTCCTGTAAAGACATAAGCTCTTATAGTTAAATGTAAGTTTCTAAATAAGGGTTATTACACAAACACACAAATACATATTTCATTATGTATATATGAGTCTTTATTACTAAAATTATCATTAACCTAAACCATACAATTAAATTTATTATTATCTTTTTTGTTTTGTTTTGTTTTTTGAGACAGGGTCTGGCTTTGTAGTTCAGCCTGGCCCTGAATTCACTATGTAGCCCAGTCTATCCTTAAACTCCACAATCCTCCTGCCTCTTCCTCCTGAATGCTGGCATTACAAGCATGAGCCACAGTGCCCAGCACTGTGATATGTGGTACAGGGGATCGAACTCTGTCCTTGTGCTTGCAACGCAGGTGCCAGAACCACTGAACTAAATCTCTGAGCCCTTCAGTTTCTAAAGCATGAAAAAATGTCCATTTATGGTACAAAAATCATTTCATTTTTCTCCAACTAAAATCGTAGCAGTTTGGGGGTTTATTTTTCAGTGTCTTATTTAGTATGACAGCCTCAAGCCACAGTTTGCTAATATTTGAAGGCAGGAAATGCATTTTCTGTAGGTTTATCACAGGATGGATTGGCTAATTTGTATTTTATATATATATATATTTATATTATATTTATTATTTATTATTATTATTACTATTTATATTATATTATAAATACTCCTCTTGATAGTTTTCAAGTTTGAAGACCTGATTGTCTCTCATTAAATGATTAGTATTTTACCTTTTAATGGACGTGATAAAAGAGTTTTCTCAGTAGAACTATTAACTCTGACATTTTCTTGTTCATCACGTGTACTTACATTATAAATACTACTAATCATCTATAAATTCTTTGGAAGGAATTTTAAAAGCATGTATTCATTTTCTTAGGGTTATTTAAGTTAAATAATAAAACAAAAAATGTGTTCCATAAACATATTTAACTGGAAGGTCACTTTCTAACATCTTGATGACAGTTAGTCCCTTCTTCTAATAGAACCTTCATCTTACCTTTGGGTTTTTCCCAGCTCCTTCTTCACCCTTGATTGCCTGACATACATCAATCCATGAAGTAATTGTTAGTAAAGCTTAAACTGATTCTCAACTTTTGATATATCTGCAACTAAAACACTAGTTTTCTCTACACCCCAGTGGATCATCTTGGTAACTCCTGGAGTGTGCACATGCATGAGATTTTAGAGTCCCTTGATATATGTACATATGTAAATGAACCTCTCTAAAATAAGGTAGTCTTTTGCAAAAGTGTCTCTAGTGAAGATCTCTAATTTTTTTTTTTTTTTGAGACAGGGTCTTGCTTTGTAGTTCAGGCTGGCCCTGAGCTCACTATGGAGCCCAGGCAAGCCTCAAACTCAGCAATCCTCCTGTCTCTGCCTCCCAAGTGCTGGGATTACAGGCGTGAGCCACCACACCCGGCTAGATCTCTAATTTTTAAGTGGAGGCATAATGACAGTTGTGACCTAGGGAGTCTAATCTAGAGTAGTGCAGTTCACTGAATGCAAATGTTCATTATTGCTTGAATGAATGAACTGTACTAATACAAAAGAGGGCAAAGATGGATGACAGTGATTTCTGGAATGGTTAATGTTGTAGATACTTGGTAGTCTCCCATTTTGTAGTGTTTCAATACCTTATTCAGTTCATTTACCTGTTCTAATGAGATTTTCTCAAAGATTTGTCTGTTACTACACTCTTAACCTTCAAGGTTCATGGAATCTCAGAGTTTAGCGGCGTTATAAATATCTAACCTTACTCCTACACAAAGTACACATGCCCTCCAGAAATGCTTTAGAAATGGACATCCAATTTCTGAGTTTCTGCTTGTAGAAAAGTTTCTACTGTGACTCCTAAGTGGAAACATTTCCAGTTCTTCAGTTGGAGCAACTATGACCAAGAATTGCCAATACACTGTTGATTTGTTCCAGAATTCTGTGGTTTACCTTATTATTTTTGCCCCTAAAATTTGAAATACATGTGAAGTAGACATCAAACAAGAACAAAAAATACCCCAATTGTGTGCTGATGAATAAAGTGATCTTTATTTGTTTTTTGTCCTACTTTTAATGTAAACTAGGAGTATGATCACTTTTTTTCTTCAGGTAGAATTTGATGATTCTTCTTATTAGCTCACTAAACATGTCTGTTGTCCCTATTTTAAGAATGTCTATGATTCTGAAAAATATTTGTAAATGTAAATTGTTGTTAAATAAAGGTAAGGAACAAGTTTGTGAAGTAAGGTTTTGAACTGTCTTCTGTTTTATTAAAAATGATAAACAGTATTTTTATATAATTTGAGGAAGTGGTAATTGGAGAATTTAGCTAAGAAACACAAGGATCTATATGACTGTAAATAAGGGAAAAGGTACACACTCAATTGCCTAACATGATTCCAACGTTCCTTTAAAGACTAAGCATTTGTTTTATATAGATGGGTGCACCAGCAGTTGGTGCATATATATTTATGATTATCAATTCTTCCTCATGGATTGCTCCTTGTATGAGGATGAGTAATTTTCTTTGTCTCTCTTAACTAGTTTTGGTTTGAAATCTACTCTGTCTGCAAATAAGATAGACATTCCTGCTTTTTGTGGTTTCCCATCACATGGAGAATTGATTTCTATCCTTTTACTTTTGGTCTATGGATTGCTTTTTGAATTGTGTTTCTTGAATGCAGGATATTATTGGATTTTGTTTCTTGATCCACTCTGCCAGTCTGTTTCTTTTGATTGATGAATCAAAACTATTAATGTTGATGGTTATAACTGATACGTGTTGACTTATCCTTGTCATAATATTTTTCCTTTGTTGGCTCTTCTATTATTATTAGTTTTAAATTTTTGTCTTTGTGAATGGCTTCATTCTGTTAAATTCCATGGAATTATGACCCTCACTGTCTTTCTTAGGATGTGGTTTAGAATTTTTTGTAGTGCTAGAGTGTGAGAAACTGAAGGTATAAATGAGGTAAAAAATGTATAATAGGTATTGTGAAACAGGAAGAAAATGCTTTCAGGGAAAGGGGAACTGGCTGGGGGCAGGGAAAACAAAGAAAGAAAAGAAAATATTTGATGGGTTAAAAGGAAAAAATGGCAACAGTGCTTATGTATATGGAGGAGTGGGAGTTTGAAGGGAGGGCAGGGAAGTGGGGAAAAATAAGAATCAAGATAGATCACTTATAGGTACCAATTTCCAGTGAGGAATGTGATCATAATATATTCCTATAAATTCCATAAATTCAATTTGTTTAAAAAAAGGCTAAGAATTACTGCTAAAGGGCATATTCTCTGAACATCTGACTTAAAAGAATGGACTTTCAGAGTCTCATATTCACTTGTTTGTAAGGCAAACATTGTGGTGTTGATCTTTCTTTCCAAGATTATCTTGCCTAATAGGCAAGATAATTTCCAGACTGGTCAGGAGCCCTGAGTAATGACTTCTGCCTCTTTTCCCAAAGAGACTTGCTGCTTTAAAAAACCTACAAATTGGAAAATCTGATTAGATACAGGAGCATAAACCTTTCTGAAAAATAAAAATAACGCAGCTGTACTTACAGAAATGAGTTTTAGAGGAAGAATAAATAGTTTTGTACTTGCCTTTTGATCAAGTATGTCTCTGTGACTCTCAGTGGATAGCACTGTAACAGTGGAGGCCAAGGGCCAGACTAACTTTAGATTTGCTGTAGAAAGGTCAGGCACAAATAATACCAAGAGGGGGAACTCAGAAATTTAGTCTATCAAGTGTCTGCATAAGGCAATTGAGATTCTCGTTGTGCCTGACTTTTCATCACTGCTGGGTGTGAAGTGGGAACACTGCTGTGTAGCTGTCAGAAAGTCTACCTAAAGGGCTCAAGTCTCAAAAATCTGCCAATGTTCTATTTTAAGACAATTTAAATACTTATGATTGGGTCAATAAGGACCACTCCTAATTCACTTGTTATTGCATTTGTATTTCTTCAATGTACTGTATGCCACAAGGTTGGAAGCAATTTTAGTTTTTTAAGAAGGGTCTCACTTCATAGGTCAGGCTGACCCTGAACTCACTATGTAGCCCAGGCTAGCCTCAAACTCTCAGAAGTCCTGCCTCTGCCTCCTGAGTGCTGGGATTACAGGCGTGAGCCACCATGTCCAGCTGGAAGCAGTTTTAACAGAAGGTGAGGTCATACGAGAGGATCACACATTCAAGGCCTAGCTGATGTCCCACTGCTGTACAGTGAGTCTAGCTCCATTTCTTGAATGTATGATCCTTATTATGCATAATGCCATTCTGAAAAGATGTGTTGACTCAACTCTTGCCATATTCCAGGTGTGTTTCTCCAGATTCTGTGGATTGTCTCATTAAAATCCAAGGAGTAGATCAATTATCCTGATTGGGTCATTATTTTTGTTATCATCATTATTTTTGGTTCTTGAAGTTAGTGTGGGCCTGATGTAGTGCTTCTCTTGTCTAAGTTCCATTACCCATTATGCAGTATAGCCAGGAGCAAGGTGAGTCTGTACATCACCCATGTTTTTTGTTGTTATGTCTACAGACATTCAGAGAAGTTAGTGATGTGTTTTCTCCTAAAATATATTTTTTCAAACGGGCAGAAGTCACAGAGATATTTCTATTGTTTCAATTCTCTTTTCCAATTCCTTATGAGAAATTCTAAATCCCAGTATAATGTTCAGAAGATTAACATATAGAATATGAATGACTGATATTAGGTTTGAGTTGAGATTTGATGCAGGAGTCACAGATACATCAGTGTAATTTATACTTCTCAATATCAGGAATATTGTTTTATACCTTAGAACATTCCTTTTATTATTAAATTTTCCATTTCCTTTTATAAACTCTTTTCAGTGTCAACATGATGATTTTTTCACCATTTACTGCAGTCAGATTAGTTCAGGAAATTTTGGTTTGTAATATGTGTTTATGCATAATTTTAAATCATCTAGAAATTAGTTTTCAAGTCTAACATATTTTACCTTTATGGTAGATACCTAGTAGAGTAAAGATAGCCTATTTTGCTGAGATCTGCAAATATTTATCTCTACTTGTCCTTTACTGATAGTGTGTTTCTCTCTCCCTGAGGGAAGAAACTATATTTTCAAGTGATTTATACTCCCTAGTAAGAGAGCATGGTATTGTGAACATACAATAATTGTATTAGTTCTAATAAAGGGCTCAAGTATAAATTGATTTACTTGCTCTTTGAAGTTGCCAGCTCTTTGTTCAGCAGGTCTATGAAAATGATTTTTCTACCATGTTTAATTAAAGCTGTGTTCTCCCTTCAGCCAGGTTGATAATTCTGCGAAAATTGATGGATTCTACTAAATAATGAGTAGCCACAGTAAGTGGCATTTTTAAAAGTGAATTCTTAATTGGTACAATTTATATACATCTCAAAATCACACATAAAATTGGGGAATTTGTACCAATATATGACACAAGTCAATTCTCATTTTTACACATATCCGTACCCACCCACACCTCCCCACCACCTATATACATGCTTTTTTATTTTCTTTCAGAATCACATTTGTTCCTTCCCCTCATTACATTCCCACACCAAATTTTCTTTGGAATTTTCCCATTCTACAAAAAATGTCATACTTTCTAGAGCTCATTTGCATCTAGAGGTGCTCATATCAAAGAGAAGATCAAGTATTTGCCTATCTGTAATCTATTGATTTCACTCATTAGCATGCCCTCCAGGTGTATCAATTTGCATAAAAATGAATCAATCTTGTCATTCTTTATGGCAGAATAATACTCCATTTTATTAAAAAAATCACATCTTTATCCATTCTCCAGTTGATGGGTATTTGGTTTGTTTCCAAGATTGAGCTATCACGAACTGAGCTGCTATGAACAAGGGTGTACCTCTGTCTTTTCAATATGATTTTTAAAATTCTTTTGGGTATATCCCTGGCAGAGGGATAGCAGGGTCAAATCGGATCCTTAGTCCTAGTTTTCTGAGAATTCTCCACACGGATCTCACAATGGTTGCACAAGTCTGCAATCCCACCAACAGTGGAGAAGGGTTCCTTTCTCCCCACAGCCTCACCAGCATTTATTGTTGGTTGATTCTGTAATAGCAGCCATTCTTTGTGGAGTGAGATGAAATCTCAGTGTTGTTTTCATTTGCATCTCTCGAATGACCAGTGATGTTGAACATTTCTTCATTTGATTCTTGGCTGCTTTGACTTCTGCCTCTGAGAACTGTCTGTTCATTTCAGATGCCCATTTTTGAATTGGGTCTTTAAACTTGGGGAGGCTGAACTGTTTGAGTTCTTTATATATTGTAGATAATAGCCCTTTGTCTGACAAACAGCTGGTAAAGATTTTTTCCCATGTTGTTGGTTGTCTTTTAGCAGTGCCAGCGACTTCTTTTGCTGTGCAGAAGCTTTTCAGTAGGATGAGATCTCATTTATTGACTCTTTCTGCTAGTTCTTGTGCAATAGAGGTTTCATTCATAAAGTCTCTGCCTAAGCCAATGTCTCCAAGAGTTCTACCTAACCTGTTTTCCAGCAGGCTTATTGCTTCTGTTTTAATGTTTAAGTCTTGTATCCATTGTGAATTTAGCTTTGTGCATGGTGAAAGAGATAGGTCTAGCTTTAGTTTTTGGTGGGTTAAAGCCCAGCGTTTCCAGCACCATTTGTTAAAGAGGCTGTCCTTCTTCCATTGGGGATGTTTGGCTCCTTTGTCAAAGATAAGGTAGCTTAATGTATCCAGGGTTGTTCCTGGATCTTGTAATTTATTCCACTGGTCCTCAGGTCTGTTACTTTGCCAGTACCATTCAGGTTTTATCACAGTGGCTTTATAGTAGAGTTTTAGATTTAGGATTGTAATACCGCATGCCATATCGTGGTTGCTTAGAAATGCTTTTGCTATTCTAGGTTTCTTGTGTTTCCAGATGAAGTTTTGTATTATTTTCTCTAGCTCTGTGAAGTATACCATTGAAATTTCAATTGAGATTGCATTGAATCTATATAGTAGTTGTGGGAGTATAGCCATATTGACGATGTTGGTTCTCCCGACCCAGGAACAAGGGATATCTTTACACTTTCGATTTTCCTTTTCTACCTCAGTTTTCAGAGTCCTATAGCTTTCAGAGTAGAGGTCTTTCACTTCCTTTGTTAGGTTGATTCCTAGGTATTTCATTTCTCTGGGTGCTACTGTGAAAGGGATTGACTCCCCAGTTGCTATTTTAGTGAGTTTGTTGTTTGTGTAGACAAAAGCTGTTGATTTTTGAGCATTAACCCTCTATCCAGCAACACTACCAAATTTGGTAATTAAGTCTAGCAGTCTCTTGGTTGAGTTTTTAGGATCCTCTAGATAGAGTATCATATCATCAGCAAATAAAGACAGTTTAACTCCTTCCTTTCCTATCTTTATTCCTTTTGTGTCTTTGTCCTGCCTGATTGCTATGGCTAATGTTTCCAGCACTATATTGAACATGAGTGGTGACAACAAGCATCCTTGTCTCTTTCCTGATCGTTGTGTAAAAGGTTTCAGTTTTTTCCCATTGAGTATGATGCTGGCTGTTGGTTTCTCATAAATAGCTTGTATTAAATTGAGATAAAGTCCATCGATTCTGATTCTCTGTAGGGTTTTGATCCTAAGTGGGTGTTGGATTTTGTCAAATGTTTTTTCTGTATATATTGAGATAATCATATGGTTTTTGTCCTTGAGTCTGTTAATATTGTGTATTACATTTATTGATTTATGTATGTTGAACCAGCTTTGCATCCATGGGATAAATCTGACTTGATCAAGGTGTATGATTTTCTTGATAACTCTCTGTATTCTCTTTGCCAGTATTGGATTGAGGATTTTTGCATCAGTGTTCATTAGAGATATTGGCCTGTAGTTTTCTTTATTGGTGGGATCTTTCCCTGCCTTTGGAATCAAGGTGGTGGTTGCTTCAAGGAATGATTTTGGGAGTACTGCTTCCTTTTTGGTTTCATTAAAGAGATTTAGAAGTACTAGTATTAACTCTTCTTTAAAAGTTTTGTAGAATTCAGCAGTGAAGCCGTCAGGACCAGGGATTTTCTTTGTTGGTAGGTTTTTTATTGCATTTTCAATTTCCCAGAATGACATCAGGTTGCTTAACATTTTTATATCCTCTTTGTGCAGCTTTGGAAGTTCATATGTGTGTAGGAATCTATCCATTTCTTCTAGATTTTCCATGTTTTTGAAGTATAGATTTTCAAAGTACATGTTTAAGATCCTTTGGACTTCTGGATCTGTGCTGATTTCCCCATTTTCATACCTTATAGCATGGATTTGAGCCTTTTCCTTCCTTTGTTTGATAAGGTTGGCTAAGGGTCTGTTGATCTTTATTTATCCTTTCAAAGAATCAACTCTTTGATTCATTGATTCTTTGTATTATTGTCTTTTCTCTCCTGCATTAATTTCTGCTTTGACCCTTATAATGGCCTCTCTAGTATATACTTTGTTTTTGTTTTGTTCCTCTTTTTCTAATTGTCTGAGGTTCATCATTAGATTGTTTATTTCAGTTTGCTCTATCTTCCGAGTGTAGGCATTCACTGCTATGAATTTCTCTTGCAGAACTGCTTTCATTGTGTCCCATAAATTCCTGTATATTGTGCTGGGGTTGTCATTTAATAGTAGAAACTGTTTAATTTCTTCTTTAATTTCTTTTGCAGCCCATTGGTTGGTTAACAGAGTGTTGTTCAATTTCAATGTGTTTGTGAGGAACCTGGACTTTCTTCTGCTATTCAGCTCCAGTTTCAAGGCACTATGGTCTGATAGTATGCAGGGCATAACTTGGATTTCTTTGCATTTGCTTACACTTGTTCTATGGACTAGAATGTGATCCATTTTGAAGAATGACCCATGAGCAGTGGAGAAAAAGGTATATTCTCGCTTTGAAGAGTGAAAAATTCTGTAGGCATCTAGTAAGTCTATTTGCTCAAAAGTTTGACTTAGGTCAAGTATTTTCTTACTGATTCTTTGTCCAGTTGATCTGTCAACTTGTGAGAGTGGAGTATTGATGTCCCGTACTACTACAGTATTCGTGGTTAACTGGAATTTCATGCCCAGTAATCTTTGTTTTCTATAGTTGGGTGCATTAGAGTTTGGTGCATAAATATTTATGATTGTTATTTCTTTCTCTTGGATAATTGCCTTTAGGAGAATATAGTGACCTTCTTTATCTCTTTTAATGAATTTGGGTTTGAAATTTATTTTATCTTCAAACAAGATAGCACTTCTGCTTTTTTGGAGTTTCCTGTGGCATGGGGGATTATTTTCCAACCTTTTATTTTCAGTCTATGGGTTTTCTTCTTGATTAGGTGTGTTTCCTGTATGCCGCAGATTGTAGGATCTTGCTTCTTGATGCAATCTGCTAGCCTGTGACATTTTTAATTGAATTCTTTATTGGTACAATTTATATATATCTCAAAATCACATATAACATTGGGGAATTTGTACTAGTATATGACACAAGTGAATTCTCATTTTTACCCATATCCCTACCCACCCACACCTCCTCACCCCCTTTATACATGCTTTTTTATTTTTCTTTCTGTATCATATTTATTCCTTCCCCTCATCACATTCCCACACCACGTTTCCTATAGAAATTTTCCACTCTATAAAAGCTGTCCTAATTTTTAGAGCTCTTTTGCATCTACAGGTTTTCATGCCAAAGAGAAGATCTGGAATTTGTCTATGTGTGATCTATTGATTTCATTTACTAATATATCCTTCAGGTGTCTCCATTTGTACCTAAATGGATTGATCTTGTCATTGTTTGTGGCAGAGTAATACTCCATTTAAAAAAAAAAAACCACACATCTTCTTTATCCACTCTCCAGTTGATGGACATTTGAGTTGTTTCCAAGATTGAGCTATCATGAACTGAACTGCTATGAACAAGGGTGTACATCTGTCTTTCCAATGTGATTTTTAAAATTCTTTTGCATATACTCCTAGAAGAGCGATAGCAGGGTCAAATGGGACCCCTAGTCCTAGTTTTCTGAGAAATCTCCACACGGATCTCCACAATGGTTGCACAAGTCTGCAATCCCACCAACAGTGGAGAAGGGTTCCTTTCTCCCCACAGCCACGCCAGCATTTATTGTTGGTTGATTTGGGGATAGCGGTCATTCTTTGTGGAGTGAGATGAAATTTCAGTGTTGCTTTCATGTGCATCTCTCGAATGACCAGTGATGTTGAACATTTCTTAATACGCTTTTTGGCTGCTTTGACTTCTGCCTCTGAGAAGTGTCTGTTCATTTCAGATGCCCATTTTTGAATTGGGTCTTTAAACTTGGGGAGACTGAACTGTTTCAGTTCTTTATATATTGTTGATAATAGCCCTTTGTCTGATAAACAGCTAGGAAAGATTTTTTTTCCCATGTTGTTGGTTGTCTTTTAGCAGTGCCAGTGGCTTCTTTGGCTGTGCAGAAGCTTTTCGGTAGAATGAGATCCCCTTTGTTGATTCTTTCTGCTAGTTCTTGTGCTATAGAGGTTTTATTCATAAAGTCTCTGCCTAAGCCAATGTCTCCAAGAGTTTTACCTAGCCTGTTTTCCAGCAGGCTTGTTTCTGTTTTAATGTTTAAGTCTGTATCCATTGTGAGTTTAGTTTTGTGCATGGTGAAATAGATAGGTCTAGCTTTGGCTATTGGCAGGCTAAAGCCCAGTTTTTCCAACAACATTTGTTAAAGAGGCTGTCTTTCTTCCATTGGGGATGTTTGGCTCCTTTGTCAAAGATAAGGTGGCTTAGTGTATCCGGAGTTATTTCTGGGCCTTCTAATCTATTGCACTGGTCCTCAGGTCTGTTACTTTGCCAGTACCATGCAGTTTTTATCACAGCGGATTTATATTAGAGTTTTAAATTGGGGATTGTAAAACCCCCTGCCATGTCGTGGTTGCTTAGAATTGCTTTTGCTATTCTAGGTTTCTTGTGGTTCCAGATGAATTTTTGTATTATTTTCTCTAGCTCTGTGAAGTATACCGTTGGAATTTCAATTGGAATTGCATTGAATCTGTATAGTAGTTGTCGAGTGTAGTCTTTTTGATGGTGTTGGTTCTCCCGACCCAGGAACAAGGGTTATCTTTCCACTTTCTGGTTTCCTTTTCTATCTCAGTTTTCAGAGTCCTATAGTTTTCAGAGTAGAGGTCTTGCACTTCCCTTGTTAGGTTGATTCCTATATATTTCATTTCTCTGGGTGCTACAGTGAAAGGGATTGCTTCCCTAATTTCTCTTTCAGTGTGTCTGTTGTTTGTGTCGACAAAGGTTGTTGATTTTTGAGCATTGACCCTGTATCCAGCAACACTACCAAATTTGGTAATTAAGTCTAGCAGTCTTTTGGTTGAGTTTTTAGGATCTTCAGGATAGTGTACCATATCATCAGCAAATAATGACAGTTTAACTGCTTCCTTTCTTACATTTATTCTTTTTAGTATATGTGCTGCCAAAAGGAGCACAATTTTTATTGTTTTTATATCTTTGTCCAGCCTGATTGCTATGGCTAATGTTTCCAGTACTATATTGAACAAGAGTGGTGAGAGCAGGCATCCTTGTCTCATTCCTGATCTTAGTGTAAAAGGTTTCAGTTTTTGCCCATTAAGTATGATGCTGGCTGTTGGTTTCTCATAAATAGCTTGTATTAAATTGAGATAAAGTCCATCGATTCCAATTCTCTGCAGGGTTTTGATCATAAATGGGTTTTGGATTTGTCAAATGCTTTTTCTGCATCTCTTGAGATAATCATATGCTTTTTTTTCTTGAGTCTGTTAATATAGTGTATTACATTGATTGATTTACATATGTTGAACCAGCCTTGCATCCCTGGGATAAATCCAACTTGATCAGGGTGTATGATTTTCTAGATAACTCTCTGTATTCTGTTTGCAAGTATTTTATTGAGGATTTTTGCGTCAATGTTTATTAGAGAGCTTGGCCTTAGTTTTCTTTTTCGTGGGATCTTTCCCTGCCTTTGGAATCAAGATCATGGTTGCTTGAAGGAATGATTTGGGGAGTACTGCTTCCCTTTCAATTTCATTAAAGAGATTGAGAAGTACTGGTATTAACTCCTCTTTAAAAAGTTTTGTAGAATTCTGCAGTGAAGCTGTCAGGACCAGGGCTTTTCTTTGTTGGTAGGTTTTTTATTGCTTTTCAATTTCCCAGATTGATATCGGGTTGTTTAACATTTTTATATCCTCTTCATTCAGCTTTGGAAGTTCATATGTGTCTAGGAATCTATCCATTTCTTCTAGATTTTCCATCTTCTTGGAATATTGATTTTCAAAGTACGTGTTTATGATCCTTTGGACTTCCTCTGGGTCTGTGCTGATTTCCCCGTTTTCATTATAGCATGGATTTGAGCCTTTTCCTTCCTTTGTTTGATAAGGTTGGCCAACAGTTTGTTGATCTTATTTATCCTTTCAAAGAATCAACTCTTTGATTCATTGATTCTTTGTATTGTTCTCTTTGTCTTCCTTGCATTAATTTCTGCTTTGATCCTTATAATTTGCTCTCTAGTATGTGCTTTGGGTTTGTTTTGCTCCTCTTTTTCTAATTGTCTGAGGTTCATCATTAGATTGTTTATTTCAGTTTGCTCTATTATCCGAATGTAGGCATTCACTGCTATGAATTTCCCTCGCAGAACTGCTTTCATTGTGTCCCATAAATTCCTGTATGTTGTGCTGGGGTTGTCATTTAGTTGTCGAAACTGTTTAATTTCTTCTTTAATTTATTTTGTGGCCCATTGGTTGGGCAACAGAGTGTTGTTCAATTTCCATGTATTTGTGAGGATCTTGGAATTACTTCTGCTATTCAGCTCCAGTTTCAAGGCACTATGGTCTTCCAGTATACAGGGTATAACTTCAATTCCTTTGCATCTACTTAAGCTTGTTCTATGGACTAGAATGTGATCTATTTTGAGAATGATCCATGAGCAGATGAGAAGAAGGTATATTCTCGCTATGAAGAGTGAAAAATTCTGTAGGCATCTAATAAGTCCATTTGCTCTAATGTTTGATTTAGCTCAAGGATTTCCTTATTGATTCTTTGTCCAGTTGATCTGTCAACTTGTGAGGGTGGAGTATTGAAGTCCTATACTTCTATTGTATTCGTGGTTAACCGGCTTTTCATGTCCAGTAAGTTTGTTTTATATAGTTGGGTGTATTAGAGTTCAGTGCATATATATTTATGATTGTTATTTCTTTCTCGTGGATAGTTCCCTGTAAGACAATAAAGTGACCTTCTTTATCTCTTTTAATCAGTTTGGGTTTGAAATCTATTTTATCTGCAAACAAGAAAGCCACTCCTGCTTTTTTGCAGTTTCCTGTGGCATGGAAGATTGTTTTCCAACCTTTTATTTTCAGTCTATGTGTTTCCTTCTTGATTAGGTGTGTTTTCTGTATGCAGCAGATTGTAGGATCTTGCTTCTTGATGCAATCTGCTAGCCTGTGTCTTTTAATTGGTCCATTGAGGCCATTGACATCAATGGTTATGACTGATATGGACATATTCAGAGCTGTCATGTTTCCCTGTTCTTGATTCTTTTCTTCTTTGCTTTTCCCCTTTTCTATTTAGTTTCTTGTTTGCCCCAAAGAATTCACTCTCCTCGGTCTCGTGGGTATGGGCTTTTCTGTGTTTTTTTCCAAGATGTTCTTTAGGATGTTTTGGAGTGCATTTTTCGTATTTGTGTAGCTTTTCAGGTGTTCTTTATCGTGGAAGTATCTTATTTCCCCGTCTATTCTGAAAGATAGTTTTGCAGGATACAACAGTCTAGGTTGGAGGTTTTTTTTTTTTTTGCAATGATTGAAATACTTCTCTCCATGCTCTCCTTTCATTGAGTGTTTCTGTTGAAACATCTGCTGTATTCCTAATGGGCTTCCCTTGTAGATGATTTTCTCCCTTTCTCTCACTGCTTTCAGTATTTCATTCTTTTGTTGTACATGTGGAAGGTTGATAATTATATGTCTAGGTATAGATACTTTTATGTCATGGTGTTTTGGAGTCTAATAGGCCTCATTTATCTGTATTTATATTTCTTTTCCTGTGAAGTTTTCTGTTATC
>PVIC010024762.1:0-17333 GCA_004025085.1 Thryonomys swinderianus
TCCTGAGTTCGATCCCCGGTAACCACATACAATGCTGGGCGTGGAGACTCATGCCCACCAGCAATCAATACCACATATCACAGTGCAGGGCGTGGTGGCTCACGCCTGTAGTCCCAGCACTCAGGAGGCAGAGGCAGGAGGATTGCTGAGTTCCAGGCTTGCCTGGGCTACATAGTAAGCTTAGGGCCAGCCTGAACTACAAAGCGAGACCCTGTCTCAAAAAAAAAAAAAAAAAAAAAAAAAAACACATACAAAAAAAACTGGACCAGGGTATCAGTGTAATGCAATTGCCTAGCATGTTCAAGGCTCTGGGTTCAATCCCCAGCACAGTAAATGAATGAATAAAATTGCTATAAATAGCAAGTTGCCAGGAAAAAAAAATGAACATAAAATAATTTGTGATAATTAAAGCAATTTATCTGTGCTATAGCTTTCTCATCTATAAAATATCACCATTTCTTATTTGATCAGTGTGACTATCTGAATTTTAGATTTTTCAATGTTATAATTAAGATTTATGTAGTAGGTTTTTCTACTATGAGTGTGGTTCTCATATCCACTGATAAAGTGTTAAGAAAGGAAAACACTGTATTCAAACCTGGCACTCAAATTTCTTTCCAAAGATATATTCCTAATTTCACACCTCTTTTTCCAAAGACAGTATAGAATGAGAGCAAAGTGTCAAGGCACTTCCTAACTAACAACAGGTCACTAATTGTTTTAACATGACATTCCTTTTCCACACACATGCAGGAATACACTTCTTATCTATCATCTGACTCACTAGGAATACTGGTATGCAAACTGTCAAATACTTAAACAATATTTCTCAATTCTGATTTCTATCACAAGCATTCATTGAGCTTTAAAAACAACAAAAAAAAGATTGCAGATATCCTATTCTATGCCGGAATCACTAAATCAGAATCTTCACAGAAAGCACAGATTTCAGTCTTATTTATAAGCTTTTTTTCAGCTCCACGAATGAGTGTAATGCACCGTAAGTTACCTTAATGCTTAAATACTTTCTCAGATTTTTGTCCTTTCTTCAAACAGAATAATCACAAATTCTCTTAGTAACTCCTCAGAAATCTTATTTTCCAGAATTGTAATGGCTTCATACACCTAACTGAATTAGCTGCTAACTGACTTAATAGAAATATGCTCAATGGCTAAGAGTATAGCACAGCTCTGTGGTATAGCATCTGAAAAGCATGGCCCTGGGTTTGATTAATAGCAATGCAAAAAATAAAAAGGAAATATACTCAACCAACAGTTTAGTATGTCTGTAACAAAGATTATTACAGTAAAGATCAGTTCATTTTGTATATAATGACCTATTAATCTATTTGCCTTTGCCATATAAGGCAATTTATACTTTTAGGTTTTATAACCCTATTCTGTAGTACTTGACAAATAGCAGTTTTAAAAGCTCTTTTGGAAGATTATGTATTTTTTCACATATAAATGAAAATACAGACACAGACTTATTTCTGGTCTAACACATAAGGAGCTTGTGTAAGACATAAAATGTTCAGCACAAAGAAAAAAAATCAGAAAATTAACAATCCTTCTTAGATTTATAAGAGAGGTAATATCACAAGGCCAACTACTCCACTCAAACGAAAAATGACAGGTAAACATGGGGAAATACAATTTATTGAAACAGGAACCCATAAATAAAAATCTATACAGGAACTAGTACCAGGGTAAGGGAAGAAGCTCTAGAGTTAATCAACTGCTAGAGGCTCACAGCACACAATTCTGAAAGTTAAAAACTCCAGATGGAAACCCCCCCATGTTTCTAAGTATTACTTCCAGGAATATCTCCAAGTTCTCACACTGAAGTATTAAAGAAAAGTCTTCTCCTGCTTGTGGAAAAGGCTATTGTTAAACATGTGAGGGTATTACATTCTTAAAATAAGGTCTGCCATTAGAAAAAACAATTTTCCTGAAACCTAACCTGATAGGGTTTTTTACGTGAGCCTAATTAAACTACAGGAAGGAAAACATTCAACTCTAGTGTGCCCAAGCTTTCCAAAGAGAGGAAGGGAAATACTGAACTCCAATTCATTCTTGCCATTTTGACCCACTTGAGAGAGTGACGCTTGTGAGGTGGAAGGACTGAGAAGTATTTGTGAAGTTCATAGTGCAGGAGCACAGGCTCACTTAACCCTAAAACCTAATCACAGGATTAGAGAACAGAAAAAGTTACAAGTCATTTGAAAACACGGTCTGAAGAGACAGAGTAAGCACGAGAATAACAGCTAGAAATGGCAAGAATGTTGGCCTTGGAATTTAAAACAGCCATAATTAGTATGCTGAGTGTTCTAATGGATAAAGTTGTACCACAGAACAGATGGGCAATGTAAGTATAGAGACAGAATTCTAAAACAGAATTAAAAAAGACAAGTGGACTTGGGTTTTTAACTTATACTGTATAGTGTAGAGTAACTGCTAAAAATAAAAAAGAGAGGTGTAACTGCTATACTATGAAAGGAATTAAAAGAGAACCACAGAAAATGCTACAGATCAAGTAACATAAAGGTATGTCTTTGGTAGTGGACTGGACAAAGCTGAAGAAACAGTCTCTGAACTTGAGGATATCTTAACAAAACTTCTAAAACTCAAACACACAGAGAAGACTGAAGAAACAGAAGAGAATACACAAGAATTTACAAAAGGTGTAACTTATGTGGAATAGGATATCAGAAAGAAAAAAGAACAGAAAAAAAATGTTCAAAGCAAACAAGACAATTTCCCAAGTTAATATCAGATACCAAATTACAGACCCAGGAACCTCAGAAAATACCAAGCAGAATTAATCATATCTATCATTTTCAAATTAAAAAAAAAAAAGATAGAGCAAAAAATGTTAAAAGAAGCCAAAGGCAAAAGAAAAAACGGGATAAAACAAACATAAAAATTACATCTGACTTCTCTCAGAAAGCATGCAAGCAAGAAAAGAGAAAAAACAGAAATAAAATGTAGAAAAGGAAAAAAAAAGAAAACCCTCAAACTGTAACACTATATCCTACAAAAAATTAGCCTCCCAAAGTGCTGTAATAAAAACTTACCCAAACAAAAATTAATGTAATTTGTTGCCTGTCGATTTGCCTCCCAAGAACTGTTTTAAATTCCTTAGAAAGAAAGACTATAGATCAAAAATTTAGATTTGCTAAATTTGAGAAGGAAAATAGTCAACACTAGAGAGCCCCAGCCATCTAAGTAGTGGAAAAGAAACACTGAACTCCGATTCACTCTAGGCATTCTAACCCACCTAAAAGGTGATACATGCAAGGAAGAAGGACTGAGCAGCACTTTCAAAATTCGTAACACAGGGCTGGAGATTCAGCTCTGTGGTTCCAGCACCTGCCTAGCAAGCATAAAGTCGTGAGTTCCACCATGGTAACCACATACAACAATACCGGGTATGGTGACTCACACCCATCAGCAATCAGTACCACAACCACAATCCCAGGCCTGGTGGCTCATACTTGTAATCCCAGCACTCAGGAGACAAAGGCAGGAGGATTACTGAGTTCAAGGCTTGCCTGGGCTACATAGTGAGCTCAGGGTCAGTTTGAACTACAAAGCGAGACCCTGTCTCCAAAAAAGAAAAAAATCCATAACACAGATGCACACCAAAGGTTCAGTGTGCGAACTTGGTGATGTTATGGATGTCAAAATTAAACCAAGAGCATCAAGGAGTAAGTAGAGACTAGCAACACTTTCTATTTATGTATACTTATGTATTTATGCACTTAGGTACACTTATACATAATTAAATTCAAGGATAGCAATGACACAGTACGGCAGAATTAGATATTCATTATATATCCAAAGTAGTATATTGTTGACAGTAGACTTAGTTAATGCATACTACAAATTATAGGGCAACCACTAAAACAAGTTAGAAATGAATGCATGTTATGCTAAGAGGAAAAAAAATGTAACCATATAAAATGCTCAGTTAAACCAGTCACAGTGCAACATACCTAGCACTCAGGAGGCTAAGGTAGGTAGACTGCAAGTTTGAAGCCCCCTTGATCTAGTGAATTCCAAATCAGTGTGGCCTGAAGAGCAAGGTACTGTCTCAAAAAAAGACAATGGAAGATGAAAATAAGAACAAAATATAAGCACACCAAATTAGAAAACAGAAATAAATACAGTAGATGTTAATCAAACTATACCAATAATTACTTAGAACAGTTATGATGGTAAACTTTTCAGAGCTTTCAAATGATACAAACAGGCCACTGTGGCACACTTAACATAATTTCTCCACCACTGATCCAAACAAATCAATTAAAAGACAGACTGTCACACTGTATTAAAAATCCTACATATATGTGGTCTAAAGATATCCAGTTTATTTGAAAAAAAAATCTGCTTTAAATATAAAGACAAATTAAAAGTAAACAGAGAAAAATATACTATGCAATCACTAATCAAAACAAAGTGGGTATAGCTATATTAATTTCTGACAGCTTACTTTAGACGAAAGAATGTTATCATGGATAAAGAGGAGCATCATATAGTAAGAAAAAAATCAATTCTCCAAGAAGACATAATAATCCTTAATGTGTATGTACCTAACAACAAAGTATTAAAATATGTGAGACAAAACTTATTCAACTATGTAAAAAATTAAATCAGCTATAGCTTATCACCGAAGGATTTCAACACACCTCGTCTCACATACTTTTCCATCACTGAAACACAATGGCCAATACTCAGAACTTAAACATGGAGAGGGTTTATTTTGGCTCATAATTTTGAGAGATTTCAATCCACAGTCAACTGTCTCCAGGGTAGAAATGGGCATGGTGGAAGGCCCTGGGTAAAGGACAGATGCTCATGCCATTGCAGCCAGGAAGGAGAGAAAGTGGGAGAAGTTGGAGACAAAAATATACCTTCTTGGGCCAAAGATTTAGCTCAGTGGTTCCCTGCCTGCCTAGCAAGGGCAAAAACCCTGGCTCAAAAGGAGGTAACCACATTGAACAATATGGGCCATGGTGACTCACACCCATCAGCAATCAAATCCACATACCACAATCCTGGATGTGGTGGCTCACGCCTTTAATTCCAGCAGTCAGGGGTCAGAGGCAGGAGGATTGCTACATATTGAGCCCAGGGCCGGCCTGAACTACAAAGTGAGACCCTATGCTCAACAACAACAACAACAAAAATTATGTGTGTATGTGTATATGTGTGTGTGTATATACATATATATACACATATATACATATATACATATATGTGTGTATATATATATATATATACCTTCTAGAATATATATATATATATATATATATATATATATATATATATATATATATCTCTTCTAGATCTCTCACCTAGTGATCCATCTCCAACCAGTTCCTACCTCTTACCAACAAATTCAGTTGCTATACTAGTTAGTGGATGAGTACAGGACTTCTACAATACAATCATCTTTCAAACACCAAATACTTTGGGGATCATTTTAGATCTAAAACATAACATCTTGCCCCAAAAACATCTGAATCCAAAAACACTCATGTATATTTCATTATGCAAAATACATTTTACACATCTAAGAGTTACAAAAGTCAACAGTTTCAGCACTACTAGAAAGTCCAAGTCCAAGGTCTCCTCTGAGACTCAGCCAAACTCTTAGCTGTGAGTTCCTGTAAAAATCAAAAAGTTAAATATTTCCAACATAAATACCACAGGTAAACACTTCCATTTCAAAAGGAAGAAGTGGGTAGATAGAAAGGAATCACAGCATAGCAAGGGTGAAAGCCAGAAGCAAACAAATTCTGTAGTTCTGTGTCCTACACCAGGGGCAGATTGCAGTGAGAGTCAAATTCCAAAGAGCCTGGACAGCTCTGTTCCTACAGCATTAACCATTGCAACCTACATGGCCTCTCTTAGCAGGTGGTTTTGCTCACTGGCTGTTGCTTTCCTCAAATGCTCTACATTTTTCGCATTTCCAATCTCCTGGAATATCCACTGTATCTTTGGCTTGATTCATGAAGCCGCATATGCTAGCCTTTAAGGGATACATTGCCTGGCCTCCCAGGTCTTCCTCTGAAATCTGAACGACCCTTTAGCTCTTGATCCACAACTAGCACCACTTAGATGATGCCAAGGTGTACCACCAGCTCAAGCAGTAGTCAAGCTGTGATGGATCATGGTTTTCGTGCCCTTTGAGCAGCTGGATGGCTGAGCACTATGAAACAAACTCCAGGGAACAAATCCCCTGAAAGATCCTTTTCCAGCAGAGGGACCAACGGTTCTCCTCTGCAATAAAAATTTCACTGCTTTGCATCCTTGAACCCTTGAAGATAGGGACTTGCTGATTCCTGAGATGCTTTCCAGATACCTTTCATCATGTCCTGATCTGAACTACTTGGCTTTTTCTTAATGCTAATCTTTTTAGGAACCATATGCTAATCACTTTAGCAACTCCAACACTCTGACATTGTAGATGCTTCCTTTTTTGATGAAACTGCAGAAGTTTCACATTTGCCTTTAGTTACTGACTCTCACTATAGATCTGGTTAAAAGCAGTCAACAGAACTCATGATGCAACCTGATACAGAATTACTGAGAAATTTCCTCCCACCAGTCACATGAGACAATCCCTTAATGTCAGTGTCCCACGAAGTCTCAGGACATAAGCAAAAAATACATCATTTTTTTTTTATCAGTGTGCAACCCATATTGCCTTCGGTTCAAGTGCCAAAGGAATCTTTGCTGCTAATGGAAACCTCATGAACCTCGTCTTTACTGTGTGCCTTTCTATCAACATTCTGAGCTCCAACTAGAATCCCCTGTCAAGTTCAGCTTACAACATTCTAGAGTTTCTCTAACTAGTATCTCCAAAATCTTTCCAAAGTATTCCCACAAACTAGTTCCCAAAGAGTTCAAAACCACATTGTCTGGTAGAGTCACAATAACCCCACTTATCTGGTATAAAAATCTGTTTTATTTAGGGTTTTCAAAAGGAAACACAAAAATATAAAATATATGTATAAATGCATAAAGGTATGCTTACAGAATCTGAATGAGAAAAGTCACAATGGCCATCACAATGGAATAGAGGTGGAAGAATCCAAAATAGCCATCTGCACACTAAAGAGTAACAGAATTCAATAGCAATTCAAAGCTGAAAGCCTGGAAGTTCCCTATACAGTCACTGGTACAAGACTGTGTCAGAAGACTAAAGAGTCTGCACTAAAAATCTGTGCTAGAAAACTAACAAGTAGGTCTACATCTATTAAAGAAATGTAGCCGGGGGAGCTGGAGATTTGGCTCAGTGGTTCCGGCGCCTGCCCCTCAAGCGCAATGGTCCTGAGTTCGATCCCTGGTAACCACATATAATGCTGGGCATGGTGACTCACCCCCACCAGCAATCAATACCACATACCACAGTGCCGGGCGTGGTGGCTCATGCCTGTAATCCCAGCACTCGGGAGACAGAGACAGGAGGATTGCTGAGTTCAAGGCTTGCCTGGGCTACATAGTGAGCTCAGAGCCAGCCTGAACTACAAAGCGAGACCCTGTCTCAAAAAAAAAAAAAAAAAGAAATGTAATCAACTAATAATCTTCAAAACCATAAAGGTCCAAGCCTAGATGAGTTCACTGGTGAATTACATCAAATCTCCATAATCTTTTCCAGATGAAGCAGAAGAAAACTTCGTATCTTATGATGCTATCATTATTCTAATGCTAAAATCAGAAAAACACATTGCAAGAAAACTATAAACTAATTATCTCTCATGAACACAGACGCAAAACTTCTCAACAAAATTTTGGCAAACTAAATCCAAAAAAGTATAAATGGAAAAATAGCACAATTAAAAGGGTTTATGTCAAGTATGCAACATTAACTCAACACTTAACAACCAATGTAATACCACATCAATATACTAAAGCAAAAAAACATGTATATCAACAGATACAGTAAAATCATCTGCAAAATCCAACACTCATTGCTCAGTAAAAACTGTCAGCAAACTAAGAATACAAAGGATGTATATAAGCTCAATGTAAGAAGAATATTTACTAAAAAACCTACCACTAGTGTATTTAATGAAGAGCAACTCAAAGCTTTCCCATGATGATCAGAAAGGATGTCTCCCCTTATCACTCCCTTAAACATTGTCCTGGAAATTCTAGGTAATGCGTGAGAAATAAAACATTTATGGATTGGGAATAAAGAAAAACTACATCCACAGATTATAAGATAATCTATGTAGATAATCAGAACAACAAAACTTCTGGAACTAATAAGTGATTATAGTATGGATGCAGAACACAGGTTAATAAACAAGTCATTTGCTTTTCTGTATACCACAATGAACAAGTTAAATCTGAATTTTAAAACATAATTATTTATATTAGCACCCTCAAAAATAA
The DNA here is from genome assembly GCA_004025085.1 of Thryonomys swinderianus. Classification (NCBI taxonomy): domain Eukaryota; kingdom Metazoa; phylum Chordata; class Mammalia; order Rodentia; family Thryonomyidae; genus Thryonomys; species Thryonomys swinderianus. The sequence continues at coordinate 8,410 of PVIC010024762.1, forward strand.
AATAACCCAACAAAATATGTACAAAATTTGTGAAAACTATAAAACTGATAAGATATCAAAGAAAAATCAAATACACAGGTATTCTATATTCATGAATAAAAAGATTAAATATTGCCCAGAGATGAATTCTTCCTAACTTGATCTATAGACTTAATGCAACCTCAGCCAAAATTTCAGCAAGTTATTTTGCAGATATTAACAAAATGAAGCTAAAATTATATGAGGAAACAAAGACTCAGAATGCAAAGATGAAACTGGTAATGGCATCTCCAACATCAAAACTTACTACAAAGTTACAGTAATCATGACTGGGTAGTACTGGTGAAAGAACAGATAAAAAGGTCAGTTGATGAGAACAAAGAATGCAAAAATAGATACACATAAATACAGTCTACTGATCTTGGATAAAAGAATAAAAGGCAATACAATGGAAGAAAGATATTTCAGTGTTACTAAAACCACAACTACCTATCCACATGTTAAATAAGAAATCTAGACACAACAAACTAGGGATGAGATGTGATACTTAAGGTAGAACCTATCATCTTGATTGACTTAGGAGCCACTCAAGTGAATAGTAAAGCACATTTCTGGGTGAGTCACAGAGTCCATAACTTTGACTATTATACCATATCTATGGTCCCTGGCTTCATTCTTCACTGGTACTGTTGCCCTGCTCCGTCTCCCAGACACTATGAACCTACCCAGATTTATGATGTCATATCCTTCTGAAATGTTTCTACAGCAAGGAGCCAGTCTACTGTGGTCTGAATCTCCCAAAACTATAAGTCTAATTAAATCTCTGTTTAAAATTATACATGTCGAGTATTATGTCTCAGCAATGGGAAAGCTGACTAACATCCTTCACAAAAACTAACTCAAATAGGTTTAAAATGCAAAAGATAAAACTGTAAAACTCCTGGAAGCTCATGAAAATCTAGATGACCTTGGTGGGTTTGTTGACTCTTTAGATATGACACCAAAGACATGATCCAGGAAAGAATTGGTAAGGTCAACTTCATTAAAATTAAAACTGCTCTGCAAAAGACTGTCAAGAAAATGAAAAGCCACAGACTAAGAGAAACTATAGCAAAAGATAAATTCAACAAAGGACTATTGCACAAAATATACAAAGAACTTTTAGAACTCAAAAATAAGAAAATGACTCATTTTAAAAATAAGCCAAAGATTGTAACAGATACTTCACTTAAGATCTATAAGTAGGAAATACATATAAATTGCCCTACACTATAAGTCATCAGAGAAATGCAAAGTAAAGGAGTAAAATACCACATCAGTAGACTAAAGCATTATTATCCATTACAATACCCAAAATTCAGAACAGTGATGACATCAAATGCTGCTAAGGAGGTAGAATGACAGGAATGCGATTCATTGTTTGTAGGATTACAAAATCATACATTCATTTTGGAAAACAGTTGGGAGTTTCTTCTAAAACTAAGCATACTTTTTAGCAGTAACCAGTTAGTTATTCCCTCCCAAACAAAAGAAAAAACACTGAAAAAATATTCTGCACATGGCACTAACAGCAGTTTTATTCACAACTATAAAATTTGGAAGCAAACAAGCTATCTTTTTTTTTGAGACAGGGTCTCGCCTTATAGTTCAGGCTGGCACTGAGCTCATTATGTAGTCCAGGCAAGCTTTGAACTCAGCAATCCCCCTGTCTCTGCCTCCCGAGTGCTGGGATTACAGGTATGAGCCACCACGCCCAGCACTGTGGTATGTGGTATTGATTGTTGGTGGGGGTGAGTCTCCATGCCCAACATTATATGTGGTTACCGGGGATCGAACTCAGGACCTTGCACTTGCGAGGCAGGCACCGGAACCACTGAGCTACCCTCCGGCCCAAACAAGATATCTTTCAACTGATGAATCAATTATGGTATGTCCTGAGAATGGAATATATATTTCAATGCTAAACAGAAATGAACTATCAAGTTCTGAAAAGATATTGAAGAAACTTGAAAACAACTTAGTAAGTGAAAAGAAACCTAACCAGAAAGGATGCAAACTATATGATCCTAACTCTATAATATTCTAGAAAAGGTAAAAACATGAACACAATAAAGATTATGTATCTAGGGTTCTGGAAATAGAAAGGCTAAACAAAGCGCAGAAAATTGTGAGAGTAGTGAAACTATTATAAAAGATATTACAATACTGCAAATATATTAATCATGTATTTGGTCAAACCCCATGTAATGGACAAATAAAGACTGAACCCCAATGTAAAATAAATTATGAACTCTGGATGAAGATAATACACCAATGTACAGGCATCAGTTTTAATTAATGTACCATTCTGATAGAGGATCCTGATAATGCCAGAGATTGTGAATGTATCAGTAGGGAATATATAGAAAATCTGAATCTGAAATTGCTCTATAAAAAGTCTACCTTAAGAAAAAGTCTACCTTAAAAATTAATATAGTAATTAATGAAAACAGTCATATCTCCATAATGTTATGGCTGGATATAGTTAATTTTTACTGCTGACTCACATTCTAACATTCTGTTGATCTGTCACTTGTGAAGCTACAACATGCACTATTTCTACAGTTTAAAACTTAACAAAATGCTAAATAGTCATGAAAAAAGCAAACATCAAGATGTAAACATATTTAAATAAATGTAAATTGCATTTAAATTTTAGATTTAAATAAATGTAATTACATTTTAGAATAAGTATCCAATAGAATTTGAAGATTTATACCAATCAATTGTTTTCTTTTAATGTGAATATAACACCAACAAAACAAAGTAACTGCAGCATCTAGGCTACTAGATGATTATAGCATTAACTGTTGAAATAGGCTACTTAGTTAACCCTTCCACTGCTATTTTAAGCAAGAATTTTTTTATAAACAAATTAGAGGAATTGAATACATTCATTCTCATTATTCACTGTTCTGAAAAGGTCAAAATGAAGTATATGTATATACTTCATATATATCTCATCACAAATTCTTTAGAATAGCTTGTGATATATTTTATATGTACTCTTAAATGAACTATTTAGTGCAATTGTGATTTCAGTTAAAGGAATAATAATATATATTCTTGCATAAAAGTAAAAGCAATCTTTCATCCTAATGTCCATTCTCAGATATCTAAAGGCAAACTTCTTTTCTCAAAAAAAGGCAAAGGGAATTTTAAAGAAAAATAAAATACATTATGAAAAATACAACACATTATGAAAAATACAGTACAAGAAAGACATAAATGGAAAAATCTATTTCAATACTTTTTTCCTTTTAGAAAACACAAAAAGAAAAAATACTCAAAAGGGAAGCAATTTAGCAGAGAATACTACCATAGATGATGTCACCAGATTGATAGTCACCTTCAGCACATTACTGCTGTGAAAAAAGCAGAACTGCCATTATAAAAAAAGATTCTGCAGTTTTAAGAAAGGATAAGATTAATCACTTTTCTAAAGACAGTCTCACCAGGAAAAGCTACTTCTAGATTATACTAGGGAAATAAGATAAAAAAACTACTATAAAAATCTCCATTATTTTTAAAAATGTACTATTTAGTAATAATGGTCATATAATTTACATAACTACTCATGTATTTTACATACAGCATTATATATTGCATACATCTTATTTTTCAGATAATTCAAACCCACAAGTTATTTTTATTTAAAAACATATATATTCTCCCCCATTTTAAAGCAATGTTATTTTAAATAAGTGCTCCAATTGAAATCATAACATCAATAACTATAAAGAAATATTCTCGGGCCAAAGGGTTAGCTCAGTGGTTCCGGCGCCTGCCTCGCAAGCACAAAGTCCTGAGTTCGATCCCCGTAACCACATACAATGCTGGACGTGGAGACTCACGCCCACCAGCAATCAATACCACATAGCACATACCACAGTGCCGGGCGTGGTGGCTCATGCCTGTAATCCCAGCACTTGGGAGGCAGACAGGAAGGTTGCTGAGTTCGAGGCTTGCCTGGACTACACAGTGAGCTCAGAGCCAGCCTGAACTACATACAAAGTGAGACCCTGTCTCAAAAAAAAAAAAAAAAAAGAAATATTCTCAGCATATTACCATATCACTTGCCATACACGTGTGTGTGCATGTGTGTGTATGTGTGTGTATATATCTATATCTTTATCTATATCTATACACACTCCCAAAAGAACTAAAGCAGCTGAAGGAATGGAAGTAAAAATTTTTCTTATTTATTGAAATTACATTTATATTTACTGCTACTGAAGTGACAAGAACACAGAAAAGCTATAAAAAAATTTCAAGAAGTAAATATAACTTGTTTCCAATGAAGTACCATATATATTTTTCTCCAAGAAGGAACATATAATAGCCCTACTTCTAAAGCAGGCAACTAAGAATCTGAACTTGACATTGTATGAGTTTTTTTAATGGATTATTCATCTTCTATGTTTTTCTTTCTTTGTTTTTTTGAGACAGGGTATGGCTGTGAATTTGCCTATAGTGTATAATGGCCTCAAACTTTCAGCAATTCTCCTGCCTCAGCCTCCCACATAGAGAGAATAACGTATAGGTATGCACCACCATGCATGGAAAAAAGTATTATTCTTCATTAAATTTTGTGCACCTCTATGGAGTCACAATCTTAGCAAAATGTTATTATTTTAAAATGTATCTATACATATCCATAAATACTAAAGAAAGTATCAAGGAAAATCTATAAACATATTTTTAATTAAAATCATGAAGGTCTCAGGCTGAATATTTCAACAATGTAAGTAATCACTGGATTATTCTCAAAAATTAAGCACCTTTAGCTGGGAGTGGTGGCTCACGCCTGTAATCCCAGCACTCGGGAGGCAGAGACAGGAGGATTGCTGAGTTCGAGGCTTGCCTGGGCTACATAATGAGCGCAGGGCCAGCCTGAACTACAAAGCGAGACCCTGGCTCAAAAAAAAAAAAAAAAAAAAAAAAAAAAAAAAAAAAAAAAAAAAAAAAAATTAAGCACCTTTATTATTATTATCCTAATGGTAATTAAACAAAGATAATGCCTTTCACCTATCAAAAAAGCATTTATGAAAATAATTTAATCTGGTATACAGTTACCATGTAATATTAAGAGTAACTGACACCTTTTAACTGTTTTTGACTAAAAAACAAAATTTAAACTGTTATAATGAGTGAATATTGTGAAATTTAAATATAAAGGCATCAGTAGTAATTCCTTTCTGAATATTCCTTTCTGCATATACTTTCAAAAATAAGGCAGGCTGTGTGCAGACTGAATAACTTTGGCTTTTGGCCAAATCCAGTCCACTGCCTGACTTGGTAAATAAAGTTTTATTGAAACACATCTACTCATTTCTTTTTATACTGTTACCTATAGGCAGATTTAGTTAGTTGTCATAGAGACCATCAGGCATAAGATAACTTAGTAATTAGCACTATACAGAAAACGTTTGATTACTCATAACCTGAACATTTAGATATTCAGACTGGGAGTGTAACTCAGTAGTAAAGTACTTGTCTAGTATGCATGAAGCCTGGGTTCAATTCCCAGTACTAGAGGGAAACGTGGGGAGAGGATGTATATATTTATGCATTTAACATGTATACATACACACAATCCTTCCTAGAGAACACATTAAGTTGATCTATTAGGAATAAGTATGTTCCTTCTGTCTTGATTTTATAAAATATAAACTGACCACCACTTAATTTCTGGACTCTTAATAAAGTAGCAGACATTGGCTGATTTTCCTGATACACAGTTTTTGTACTATAGTGGATCCTCTCATATGTAGTAATCCCTTGACAGTTTATCTTAGAAGAAAATATCACCTTCTACCAGTTTTTAGACAAAAAAAAATTTTAGACATTTATAATTTAAGGAAAATAAATCTCTATAGTCTCATAAAAATTAATAAAACTAGGAATGCAATATCATTTTTAGGCACATTCATTTTAAACATATCAATCACTGATGTTCAAGAAAAGTTGGTAAGCTTTGATAACTGCACTAAAAAAATGGTCAACTTTCCTATGTCACAATGACTTCTTGTTACAAAAGAAAATGCTATACACCTGCCATCTTACTAATCAATGTGAGTTGTTTCATGGAAAAAAGTTTGTGCATTTATTCATATACTCTTTAATGACCTTTTCTGTAAACCAAACTCCATACTTATGTAGCTACTGACAGATTCTGCATGTAGTCAACAACACAAAGCAAAGTGAGCCACAAGGGGATGGAGCCCAATATTGTAGTTTAATTGCTTTAACCAGATCATTGAAGACAGAGAAAGTCCAAACATTTCTCAAATCCTCTACAGAGAAAAATCCCCCATTTCAATTTCATTTTATAGGAAAGGGAACTGAAGACAGATATTTTAGCTCACATAAAATCAGTCTGAAGACTAAAGCACAAATTTAATGTCATTCTTCCAAAATTTCGACTTTTTCCCTTACAGTGGTCAAATTATAACTTTCAAACAAATTATACTGTAAATCAAATGGAAAACAATATCAGACAGAAAAGCCATCTTATTTAAAGAATAGTGGTTTATGAAGCTCAAACTTGATTTCCCCAAAAGTTGGTATCTTTGCAACTCCTTACAGTTTTTATATCATATTTCTATCACATTGTTTCCTACACACACACACACACACACACACACACACACACACACACACACATATCCATAGCAAAATAAACCACTTCCAGTTAGTTGTTTAGTTATTTGTGACTATTTCTAAATGTGCCTATCCCTCCTGCTGCAGTCATCCATGTAGAGAGCCACAACCTACAGCTACACAGAACTCATTGTTCACTGTATGCAAAGTCGTCGAACAGAAATCTAAGAATTGAGATGTAAAAGTATCTCAAACCCTTTCTCCTCTGTAGGTCAATTTCCAAATAACTATCTTTTTTGTAAACAAAAGGATGAAGGAGAAGAGTAAATATTCAAAGGGAAATGGGGTTTAGGGGTAAATAAAGAGGGGAAAGAAAATAATTGATGGTTAAAAAAAAAAGGAAACAGGGCCAGAGGGTTAGCTCAGTGGTTCTGGCGCCTGCCTCCCAAGCGCAAGGTCCTGAGTTCGATCTCCAGTAACCACATACAATGCTGAGCGTGGAGAGTCATCCCCACCAACAATCAATACCGCATACCACAAGGCCGGGCGTGGTGGCTCACGCCTGTAATTCCAGCACTAGGGAGGCAGAGACAAGAGAATTGCTGAGTTCGCGGCAGCTTGCCTGGGCTCCATAGTGAGCTCAGGACCAGCCTGAACTACAAAGCAAGACCCTGTCTCAAAAAAAAAAAGAAAAAAAAAAAAAAGTTAAACATTTAACCTTAACAGTAGTCTAAATCAGGTAGGGATTACTTTTTTACTAATGAGGAATTCAAGCTAAGTGTAATAACACTCAACTATGTACATGTGGGAGTGTGTGGGTGTGGTTGGGTTACCACACTGACAAGGGAGACAATGCTAGCATTGGTAGAGACCAAGAATATTAAATATCCTGTAATAGATTAGACAAATTCACAGAATTTACCTGCCTAAAATGCAACTGTTACTGAGAAACACTGACAGAAAATAAATTGTCAAAGCTAAGAAGCTAATAAAGACTTTGAATATAATTCAGTAAGAAAATTCAGGAATCACCGAGAACTAGCCCAGAAGAAAATCAAACATAAAAGTGTATGAAATCATCATGCTAACATAGAACAACTAGGCTACCTTCCCCAAGTGACACTGTACTATAAGTAAAAGATGGCATAATTTCAAACTCAACATTTTTCTATCATCTCTTTTCTATCACCATTTTCTATGATTTCAATTTCAACCTCAACATTTTACATGCAAAACTTATCATATTTAGTTACTCCAAAGGTTTTTTTTTTTTTTTGAGACAGGGTCTCGCTTTGTAGTTCAGGCTGGCCCTGAGCTCACTATGGTGCCCAGGCAAGCCTCAAACTCAGCAATCCTCCTGTCTCTGCCTCCCGAGTGCTGGGATTACAGTCATGAGCCACCATGCACGGCTCCTTAAGATTTTTTTTTTTTCTTTTGAGACAGGGTCTCACTTTGTAGTTCAGGCTGGCTCAGAGCTCACTGTGTAGCCCAGGCTAGCCTCGAACTCAGCAATCCTCCTGTCTCTACCTCCCAAGTGCTGGGATTACAGGCGTGAGCCACCACGCCCGGCACTGTGGTATGTGGTACTGATTGCTGGTGGGCGTGAGTCACAAGGCCCAGCATTGTATGTGGCTACCGGGATGGAACTCAGGACCTTGTGCTTGTGAAGCAGGCACTGGAACCACTGAGCTACATCTCCAGCCTCCTTAAGATTTTATACACATGAGTCAGTAAGTCTTTTTCCAATTCCCATTCTTACATGTTTCGGTGGGACCACTTTACTACCTGTATGAGTAATAATTACTTAGGAAGTTACAACTTGGGCTCATCCAAGATAACCCTGCCCCATTAAAAACATGAAAACAATCACACTTTCTTCTCCCCATCATCTGATTCCAAAACTAACATCCCTAACTGAATAATATGCAGGTACTTTAGGTTAACACTTAAGGTTCTCAACAAAGTGGCTTATTTTCCCTTCCAATTTCATTAGGATGATTAATCTAACCATTTTTTTAGTATTTTTCAAATTAATACAATTCTTTGTCATACTTATACCCATAATAATTTTCCTTGCCTAATTTTGTTTTTTCTTCCTCCCTGCTATTCTGAGTCTTATCTACCAATGTTTCTAGAGAAACATTTATCAAATACATAAAATTTACCTATACTCTTTGTGTAATGTCCTCAAACTCCTAAATAAATCTATAATTTTAATTATATTTAACTAGCTCTAGTCCACCAATTAAGACTGAAAACTTTTAAAGATGAAGATCACATTGACATTTCTTTTGCATTACTCA